>JAWZYT010000361.1:15000-112500 GCA_034508575.1 Petrolisthes manimaculis
AGACTATACACTATACACTAGACTATACACTATACACTATACACTACACACTATACACTAGACTATACACTATACACTATACACTATACACTATACACTATACACTATACACTATACACTAGACTATACACTATACACTATACACTATACACTATACACTATACACTATACACTATACACTATACACTATACACTATACACTAGACTATACACTATACACTATACACTATACACTAGACTATACACTATACACTATACACTATACACTATACACTATACACTATACACTATACACTATACACTATACACTATACACTAGACTATACACTATACACTATACACTATACACTATACACTATACACTATACACTAGACTATACACTATACACTAGACTATACACTATACACTAGACTATACACTATACACTACACTATACACTAGACTATACACTATACACTACACTATACACTATACACTAGACTATACACTACACTATACACTATACACTATACACTATACACTAGACTATACACTATACACTACACTATACACTATACACTACACTATACACTAGACTATACACTATACACTACACTATACACTATACACTAGACTATACACTATACACTATACACTATACACTAGACTATTCACTAGACTATACACTCGTAATACATAATTTCTGACCAGAGTGTGAGGAACAGAAAGCTTCGAATCACCTGCTATTGTTCATTGTGTGTGTATGTATGTGTGTGTGTCTCTCTCTCTCTCTCTCTCTGTGTGTGTGTGTGTGTGTGTCTCTCTCTCTCTGTGTGTGTGTGTGTGTGTGTGTATCCACTTTCCAGCCACATATTAAAACTCTTTCTCTCTCTCTCTCTCTCTCTCTCTCTCTCTCTCTCTCTCTCTCTCTCTCTGTGTGTGTGTGTGTGTGTGTGTGTGTATTCTCCAGCCACATACACCGACACACGTACACACACAAACACACACACACACGTACACACACACACACACACACACACACACGTACACACACACACACACACACGTTCTCAGTTCTTTTTCCACAAACCAAAATTTTGACCGACTCAAAAATTTCAAAAATCCATATATGTCAATTTTGAGTAATGGATATGAGAGGGGGGATAATTTTGAGGGGGGGTGTAAGCTCCAAGGGGGGGGGGAGAAATTTGCCCCGTTTTGCTCTCAGATTCACCGTTTTCGAGATATATGCAAATTTGTATCCAAAATTTTGAGTTAAATTTTGAGTGGGTAAATATATATGGATTTTGATGAAATTTGTTGAGAAGGGAGAATATAACATTAGGTAAAACTAACTTTTTCAGATTTATTCTATTGTTTATATTTTCAGAGTTATAAACGTTTTTTAGAGTTGGAATTTTAATCCAAAAAAACGCTCATAGGTCAAAATATTTTCGTTATAAATCAAAATTAAAAACGGAATTCTGTGTCAATTAATAAACTCTACCTTCACACTTCAAAATTATCCCCCCTCTCATATCCATTACTCAAAATTGACGTATATGGATTTTTGACATTTTGAGTCGGTCAAAATTTTGGTTTCTGAAAAACTTGTCATGTTGGAGTTACATACATACATACACACATACACACCTAGTAAGTACACATGCACCTTTCAAGTTAACTCGTTATGACGAAAAAAAATTAATATAAAAAAAAAAAGTTAATTAATAAAAAAAATATATATAAAAAAAAATATTATCATTATTATTATTATTATTATTATTATTTTATTTTATTAATTAATATTTTTTTGTTTAATATTTTTTTTTTTTTATTATTATTATTATTAATTATTATCGTCGTTGTCATTTATTTATTTATTTATTTTTAATAATTAGTTATTATTATTATTTTTTAATAAATTATTTGTATATTTTTTTTATTAATTAATTATTTAAAAAAAAAATTCTATCGTCGTCGTAGCCGCCGCCGCCGCCACCACACCGCCGCCGCCACCACACCGCCGCCGCCACCACCACACCGCCGCCGCCGCCACCACACCGCCGCCGCCACCACACCGCCGCCGCCACCACACCGCCGCCGCCACCACCACACCGCCGCCGTCACCACCACACCGCCGCCGCCACCACACCGCCGCCGCCACCACACCGCCGCCGCCACCACCACACCGCCGCCGTCACCACGCCGCCGCCGCCGCCGCCGCCGCCGCCGATTAACCCAAACCTAACGAGTTAACTTGAGAGGTGCATGTGTACTTACTAGGGCTGCGTTCAGCAGGCTGGCTGCAGGCTGGCACCAGGCTGGCAGGCTGACGCACCAAAAACAAACACTGGTAAACACGAGACATTATCTACAAAACACATAAAGGTAATATTATTTTGAAGTTTCCTGAGTGAGTTCCCTAATCCGTAACATTGGAGGGAAATGTTTATTAATGTTTATAAACAAAGGAACATCAACCCGGGTTGGTGGTGGGTGGGTTCTATTTACACCAGACAACCCGGGTCTTTATCACCAACCCAGGTTGACAACCCGGGTTTTTCCCGCCAACCCGGGTTGATCAAGTGGCATAAATAGAAGACACCTTTATAATACAATAACAAACTCAAATATCATAGTTTACACACATACATACATACACACCCCTACCGTACACACATAGACACCGTACACACACACACTCCCCGTACACGCACACAAACCTACCGTACACACACACACTCCCCGTACACGCACACAAACCTACCGTACACACACACACACACATTCCTCCCACCAACCTCCTTACTTCACTCACTACCTACGTGTAAACTACAATGCCTAGAAACTTATACTTAGTTTCATTTTAAGCAGCAACTCTTCCTCTTTCCAATGAGACTATCCTCAGCTGTCTAGGACTACTGGCTACGAAGATATCATGTGAGGAATACACATATGTAAAAAAATTTCCTCTCTCTTACATACGCGTACACACACATTTCTCTCTCTCTCCCTGTCGGTCTATTACATTCACTCTTTCTCTCTAAACTACAATGCCTAGAAACTTATATTTAGTTTCATTTTAAGCAACAACTCTTCCTCTTTCCAATGAGACTATCCACAGCTGCCTAGGACTACTGGCTACGAAGATATCATGTGAGGAATACACATATGTAATTTATGTTTTGGCCCGAGCGAGGCGTCAATGAGTGGTGGGGTTGACAGTGGTGGAGTTGCCAAGTAACTATTATTATTATTGTTATTATTATTATTATTATTATTATTATTATTATTTATATGTCCCCCCTACGCCCGCACATCCTTAATTAAATCCCCAAGCATGTCCCCTTATTCCCGCACCCCCTGAAACCCCCCCAGGCCTGTCCCCTACTCTAGCACCCCCTTGGAGAGAGAGAGAGAGAGAGAGAGAGAGAGAGAGTTAAGGTGGCGGCACATCATAACTCGGCCATCACTCCGTTAACCAACTTCCAAATTAAATCCGGAACCGGATTAAATTAACAGGGAACCGGATTTAACCGGGAACCGGGGTAACTAACAGCCGTTTTCTCAGTCGCTCCACCGCGCGCCCGAGCCCCGAGAATTAGCACCCGCGCGTGTTTTGGTTTTCTCAGTGGTGTTTCTGAGCCTTCCGCGCCCTCTTTCCGACCGCATTATTGGAACAATCGGGCGCCAGGGGTATGAAGCTTTACCACCTCCCAGTGCTCGCCCGAGTCAGTCAGCATGCACTATAAATAATATCTATTTCATAACAAAGCATATTACTTTCTTCTTAAATCGGTCAGAGAAGTACCATAAATGTTATTTACAAGATATAATGCTTGTAATTAGTATATTTTTGGAATACCTAAGCATTTACAAGAATATTGTGGTACCTTCACAAATTATAGCCAACAACAACAACAGCGAGGCCCTGTCAACTAAATTCCAGTTGAATTCCTGCATCATTAGTTAAAAAACAATGGTAAATACTTACTGATTTCTATATATGCCATTCATGAGATGATGAAAGTACAATATTAAGTTTCCAGCTAATGATACATTAAGTGATATATTTATTTATGGTTCGTGTGTACTGTAATCTAATTAAACAAAACATACTTGAAATACTTTAACTTAATGGTATAAATCCACATTTTCAGGACGTCCTGCACGAGATCTTTGCTGGAATATTGGTTGAGGTTGATGATGAGTTACAGCCAAGAAGGTTACCCACAATTGTGCCATGACATACATACATAACATATTATGCTGCCCATGAGCAGCCCTCTGCGGGACCTCTAACTTGAACTGCTGTATAGAGTACAATACTTTAAAACTTATGAATGATGCGCTATATATTCTCAGATAGTGTAAATATTCATACATAAATGCTTTTTGACATATTGTGAATCTTAGATAATACAGTTGACTGATGTTTGACAACAATTTACAGGGCAAGTCACTTGGCAAGGTTGGTCAACTTCTTCCAGGCTTCAGTAAAGCTGATGCCAGAAATTTACCAAGAGTAGATATCTTTATGATTGTAGGGTTCTTTCAAGAGCTCCGTCATCCAGCCATGAAACACATCAAGATGCAAAGGTATGTACAGTAAAGAAAAGAATATAGTTAAGTCATTACCTGTAGGTAGGAACTGTCAGGCAAAGGAAAATTATTGGACGAACTATGAAAAAAGGTCAGATTTAGCAAACTAATCTGCACTAAATTATACTAACTTGAAAATAATAATAGTTCATGTTATAGTCAGAATGTGTGTTCTGTGACAACACTTGCTTGATATCCCATACAGAGAGAGCAGGACTTGAAAGTGGAGGGAAATTGAAAAGTAAAGTAATTAAAAGAAATAATAATAATAAGTGAAAATGTAATCATAATGACCAAAGCTAACCTAACCTAATGTAAACTGGGGCAGACCGTAGCCCGTCAAAATTCACAAAAGAATATTCATGCCATTTTATGTAGATGATGGACCAATAACTGCAGTCATTATAATCCTATTTTGTCTCCATATACAGATTAACACATGCATGCATGAATTTAGCAGATTGAGTATACTTTACTTTGTTCTTCTGTATCTCATGATATTACTGTATTGATTGTACTGTGTAATGTTATGATTTCTAGGTTGCCTTTACTTCTGATTATTTGCAAAGAGGGTAGGGCTTGAAAGTGGAGGGAAATTGACAAGTAAATTAAATTTTTAAAATAATAATGGGGACTGGGGCAGAGTATAGGGAAACTGATGGCTGGGCAACACCGTAGCCCGTCAAAATTCACATAAGAATACTTATGCCATTTTATGTAGATGATGGACCAGGAACTGCAAAGTCATTATAATAATTTTCTTTCTCCTTTTTCAGACTGGTTAGTCACAATAGTTTATGCAGGTAATGCTGAAGATTAACCTTAACTTTATTTTTAGGTCTGCTGGTGAGGACTATGACGATGATGCCGTCGGGTACGTGCAGTTAAGACGAGCTGATGGAGTCTGCCAAGTTGCTGGCCGCATCACACCTGAGCACAGAGTTTCCTCCAAACCATACCGTGTTGTTGTCAAGATTAATGAAACTACAGAAAAAGTTGTTTATGCCAAATGTATGGACTGTGCAGCAGCAGAGGGCTATTGTAAACATGCAACAGCATTTTTAGGCTGGCTTGCAAGGCGTAGTTCTGAAAAGTCTGTGACATCATCTACCTCATATTGGAAAAAGGCCCAGTTATCCAATGTAGCAGTTAAAACAAAGGAAGCTGCCCTGGAAGTAATACGTGCCAAACCCAGAAAAAAGCAAAAAACAGAGTACGCTGCCCATGGCCGGTTTCTTACTGCCGTATTAGAAAAGGCTCCTGAAGGTACAACAGGTCTTGTTTTGGATCACCTTGCTATTAAGCCGCATAAAGGTGAAGAGCTATATAGGCATTGATCGTCTTCTGCAGGAAGTTTTGAACGTCCACATTGGAGAACCCGATTGTGGACAGTTCTTGCAGTTTTGTAAACAGAAGATGACTGTGGAGCTTTGTGAATTAATAAGTAAAGATACTATTTCACAAGCAAAGTCACCATTATGGCATGCTGTAAGGTTTGCGCGTGTGACAGCTTCCAAGGCATATGATGCAGCTCATAGTTCTGGGAAAACAAGTTCATTAGTTATGTCAGTGATTGGTGCTGCTAAACTTAAGGACACTGTTGCAATGAGGAGAGGTAGAGAGTTAGAACCTTTTGTACTTAAGGAAGTTGCATTGCATATAGGGGTAATTAACCACACAGGCATTTTCCTCACACCAAGACATCCTGTTATGGCTGCATCACCTGATGGCATCACTGAGGAGGGTCAATGTATTGTGGAAGTGAAGTGTCCAACAACCAAAAAATCCTTTCGGAAATATATTAAGGAAGACGGATCTGTGGCAGCAAAACACTTGGCACAAGTGCAAATGCTGATGCACATAACATGTAAAAAACAGGCTTACTTCTGTGTGGCACAACCTGATTTTGAACTGACAAAGTGTGTGAAAATAGTTAAAGTAATATATGATTCAGGTTATTGTGATTGCCTCATGCAAAAATGTCAGCAATTTTGGGAAAATACTGTATTCCTTGAGCTCTGCAGATCATATATGTCATGAAACGTCTCATTAATGATAACCTGACAATATACTGTATATTATTCCATCTTGGACCTCCCCTCCAGGGTGTGGCAATAGTAGATTGTTACATTTTGCATCTAACTAGTGCACCCTATTCAAAAATGAAAATATATATTAAAGGAATAATATTTGGGAAACAGTGTTTTATTTTGACAATAAACTTGAGGTAATAGCTTAATGTGGGTGAGACAACATTACAGGAGACATATATTTATATTTATTGTTGCAAAGTCAAATTATCAAATAACTAAGTTTATAATTTATGAACAACTTACTACTTCTTGAACACGATAATTATTTTACTATTACTCAAGTACATTTTGAGTACTATTTGGTAAGGGTTACAGTACTGTTACTGAATCGGTGTTGGATATTTTATACAACCATTTATATTTTACAAATCCGTTCCTGGAGATTCACCAAACCACAAGCTATAGAGACAATATTATCCAGTAAATCCATCATTGAAAGAGGAATACATGAATGCATACCAAGGAGTTTATAAATTCTGATTCTTCTTATAACTCTCTCAACATGAATCCTCAAACCAGCAACAATTTTCATATTGAGTACTATTCTGGTTGATAACTGTTCACCTTGGCTCACACTAGTAGGACGTGCCAGATCAGCTTCCACTTCTTTAAAGCCTCCATCAGCCAGTACAGTTGAACCTGGTCTCAAACAGTCCAAGTAACCTGATCCCCTTAACAACTCCATATCACTGCACCTACCAGGCTTACCAGTAGATATGAAATTAATTACTCCATTAGGAGTTATGGACACTAGATACTTCACAGTATTACATTTCTTGTAATCTGACCAAGTCATACTCTGTGTCATGGCAGATGATGGCTTCTCTATTTGTATTTCAAAACAGTCAATGATACTTTCCACCTTATGATGGTAAGCTTTAAAAGAGTGTGGAAGCCTTTTCCTAATGGTCTCAGATGATGGCCAGAAAATCAACTCTTTCAAACACCCACTTATGACAGGTATGAAGCGAGTAAGGATTCACTTATGACAGGTATGAAGCGAGTAAGGATTCACTTATGACAGGTATGAAGCGAGTAAGGCTTCGACTAACACAGCTCTTGTTGACACCAAACCTGTCTGCAATCATATACCCTGCCAGCCTCTCCTGTACCAATAGTCATCAACACAATTAATATTACATCTCTGCTTGAAATAATTTGTCCCCTATCTTTGTAGGATACATGACTACAGAGATCATCTAAAATATACAAATGTTGCTTGTGTAATCCAATGTATTCCATTGGATGTTTCAATATTAATTTTCTTGTTGTGTACAGAAGTAAGTTTCTCAAATTTTCATCATGGTCACTACTGGAAGAAGTGTCTGATGGTACGTAGTGTTTACTTTTATTATGATCCATATCACTACCTTCTGACGTGGAAACTGAATCCGCAGATGTACTTTCTGTTTTCTTCATCTCGTCCACCTCGTCTGGACCATCGGTGTTGTTCATTGCATCTGCTTGCACTGGTTGAACTTGCATCCCCTTAGATCTTTTTCTTGAATTTACCTGGAAGCAAAGTGACAATAAATCAAAATGTATTAACCATGACATTGAAAAGGGCATTTTTAAATTTTTGTTGGGGTGTCTTAATAATTAGATAGTTAGTAGGACTCTCCATTCTGCAATTTTCAGTGGTGCATTTGAACAACCAGAAGATAACTAAAGTCTAAGGTGAGGAAGTTATATTCAGT
Source organism: Petrolisthes manimaculis (assembly GCA_034508575.1). Lineage (NCBI taxonomy): Eukaryota > Metazoa > Arthropoda > Malacostraca > Decapoda > Porcellanidae > Petrolisthes > Petrolisthes manimaculis. The sequence continues at coordinate 23,376 of JAWZYT010000361.1, forward strand.
GGCAAAGGGTAACTCTGTTGACACATTAAGACCAAATAAAATTAGTGTCTGTAATAGTAAAATAATATCCTGTTATCCATTGCTATTACTGACAGAATTTTTTACTCTTATTACTCAATGAACTACCGGTACTACTGTACCAGTACTATTTCCCCATGTCTATCTATGACCTCTTCCTTTGATAATAACCTTACTGTATTCATCAACAGACTGACACACTACAAGAAGTGTGATTTTCAAACAAGGAATACACAGTACTTATATTATACTGTACGGTAGAATGTGTCATTATGATCAGGTGAACAACATGTGTTACCTGCACTTGTATTCCAATGTCCTTTGTAGAAGGGATGAGTGGCTGAGGATCAATATGCCCATCATGCTCCATCCTCTGATCTTCAGGGTCTGGCCAAGATGCTGGATCTGTTGTAAAAGAGGACATGATAAACATTTGCCTATAACTTATGACCCAGACACACTGGGTCTTTATGATCTAATAATAACCACTTCCAACCTGCAGGTCATGTGTGCAATCAGTATTTTATCTATTACATAAAAAGAAAGCTATCTTCACATAAGAAAATGGTGTCATGTGTTACACTGCAAGGGTTATGGCGTCCCTTCAGCCCCAGCCAATCCTTTTCAGTTCTTCAAGTATCCGTCCATTCCACTTCTTTCCTTGGTACTTACTGTCCCACCTCTCTATCACCCCTTCCCACTGGTGAGGGCTGGTTCTATTCAGAAATGATGAACCTGGCATCCTCTACCACACCCTGGCCTGTTATGTCTGTCTCTCTTACTATTTCTCATTCCTTTTGGGTAGCTGACGAGATTGCCCGATTGTGTGTCACAACAAGGAACACTACAGACGGTGGTAATGTTGGCTCGGGGATACATACCCATGAACCAGTAGTCCCCTTGTCTGTTGCCTTCGAAGAAACAGATCTCACTATCACCCAGACTCCCATTTGGGGGTCCGAGCATCTGTGCGGCTTCGGTCAACCAGACCCGGGAATGCTCAGTGCTCGGCCAGACAGTCTGGGGAGCTACAACAACACTGCACTGTATACTGAGCTACAACAACACTGCACTGTATACTGAGCTACAACAACACTGCACTGTATACTGCACAGTAATCCCATGCTCTATGAACACTTACTTTGATCAGGTTCCATTATGTTTTCTTTTGAAGATAGAATCTCCAGAACCATCCTCTTCCTCTGCAACCTGTCCCTGTTCTCATTGTGAGGTGTGACCTTCCCCTGGCAGTCAAACTTGTGAGGCCTAACTCCAGGTTTTATCCTTATGTGTCCTCCCATCATGGAATAATATAAGTAGTTCTCCATATCTTCTTTTAGCTGAAATTCATAAGCCATTATAAGAAACAAGCAAGAATAGATAGTACTAATAACTTTTCATGGATACAAATAATTATAGTATTTTAAACAAGTACCATACATTTTATAATGAAGCGGAGTTGGTATTATCATGTAAGTTTGGTTAGATGATAAAAAATATCTTTTCCAATACATGTAGAAATTTTCATTGGAGGTAAAACCTTAAATTACTCCTAACTAAAAAAAAATCCAGAATCACTTCAGTAAGTACAATGATATTGTATTATAAAACAGTAGGTATAGCTGTTGTGTATTTTACGTTACTGCTGCACATTGAAATATTTTCAGACCTGAACATCTTAAAATTTGTTCTCTATGACTTCCCTAAAAAATAATTCACTCAGAAAACATGATAGACCTAATAATAGCTTGTATATAATGCCATGACAAGGTTATGAATATGTTATACTCACATTAAAATGATCTTCACAACAGTAAATATGAGCCTTGGACATAGGAAACTGTCGTCGAGCTGCGAGCCACCAGTGTTTTCTTACTGCAGGCTTGCTTGACACAGACAAAAATATTTTCCCTGGAGTATTCTTGTCCGTATTCTTGCACATTGGCACGAAGCACCAACGACTACAAGTTACGTTTTCAGCCATTGATAACTCTTAACACGACCCCCTAACACGAACTCTTGGAGAAACACAATGTTTGTTTACATACGCTTACGCTGTGACGTCACGGGTCGTCACCACCAATCAGCATCCGTTTCTAAGTCACGTGATTTTTTCTCAACTTCAATCCATATTTTATACGACATTTACTATTTTATATGAAGAAAAATTATTGCCATAGCTGAATTTAGGGCCTATGCTTTCCTTACAGACGGCATTTGAAATAAAAATGTTGACCAGAAACATGTCCATTATCGCGGGGAAGATTTTACAAAATACATCATAACTCGGCCATCACTCCGTTAACCAACTTCCAAATTAAATCCGCTGGCGTTCACACGCAATCCTTCAGTTAGTTACATACACACACACACACACACACACACACATAATAACAGTTCAAATTAAACGCTGTTTATTGTAACTCTCCCTGATTGTGTGTGTGTGTGTGTATATCTCCACTCTCCAGCCACATACATACATACATACATACTCTCTGATTGGTCCATCTCAAAAAATCAATACTTGAACCTGATCGCTGATTGGCTGAAACGGAATGATTATTATATTACTGTTATTATTAGCTCATTACGAGTCCTATAGGTGTTATATAGTTTATATAACCTTATAATATAATAATAAACACAAATATCACAGTTTACACACTCGTATATGTCTCGTTTATTTATAATTTGGTGGAAAAGTGAATGTGAAATTTACGTAAATCTAATTAAGTCTATCTCTTTTCCTATTCTCCTTCCTAACCTTCCTATTCTCCTTTGGCTAGGAGGATGGGAAGGGATGGATAGAGGATGGGAAGGGATGGATAGAGGATGGGAAGGGATGGATAGAGGATGGGAAGGGATGGATAGAGGATGGGAAGGGATGGATAGAGGATGGGAAGGGATGGATTGAGGATGGGAAGGGATGGATAGAGGATGGGAAGGGATGGATAGAGGATGGGAAGGGATGGATAGAGGATGGGAAGGGATGGATAGAGGATGGGAAGGGATGGATAGAGGATGGGAAGGGATGGATAGAGGATGGGAAGGGATGGATAGAGGATGGGAAGGGATGGATAGAGGATGGGAAGGGATGGATAGAGGATGGGAAGGGATGAAGAAGGATGGGAAGGTTGGTAGAAAAATGAGAAGACTTGATAAATTAAAGGAATAACTTAAATGCTTTTATTATTAAATACGATAATGTAAACACGACACAGATAAATGTGAGGTTAACGTTGGGAGGAGAATAGGGGACAGGCTTTGGGGGGGTTAGGGGGGTGCGGGAGTAAGGGGACAGGCTTGGGGTGGGGGGTAGAAAACCTGTCCCCTATTCCCGCACCCCCCCAAGCCTGTCCCCTATTCCCGCACCCCCCCCCAAGCCTGTCCCCTATTCCCACACACTCTTAACACGTGTTGTATAGTTTGTATGGCCTTACAGTATACATACATACATACATACATACATACATACATTCATTAAACTCGTATTTAACACTAATATAATTATCATTCAGTTTCAGCCAATCACCGATAATGTTAGTGTGTGTGTGTGTGTGTGTTTAGAGAGAGAGAGAGAGAGAAATAAATATCCACCAACACACACACTCGTTCTCACACACACACACACACGTACACACACACGTACACACACACACTTTCTCAGTCCTTTTCGAGAAACCAAAATTTTGACAGACTCAAAATTTCAAAAATCCATATATGTCAATTTTGAGTAATGGATATGAGAGGGGGGATAATTTTGAGGGGGGGTGTAGCTCCAAGGGGGGGGGGAGAAATTTGCCCCGTTTTGCTCTCAGATTCACCGTTTTCGAGATATATGCAAATTTGTATCCAAAATTTTGAGTCCAATTTTGAGTGGGTAAATATATATGGATTTTGATGAAATTTGGTGAGAAGGGAGAATATAACATTAGGCAAAACAAACTTTTTCAGATTTATTCTATTGTTTATATTTTTCGAGTTATAAACGTTTTTTGAGTTGAAAATTTAATCCAAAAAAACGCTCATAAGTCAAAATGTTTTCGTTATAAACCAAAAATAAAAACGGTATTATGTGTCAATTAACCCTTAACGTCCGGTCCGCGGTCATAAACGGAGCCAGGTGGCAGCCGGGTCGTGTCTTACACCCTTGCCAAGTGGTGACCGGGCGGGATGAAGCACCGCTGTTGCCAATGTCGGCATTTACGAGCCCAATTTGGCGGTTTTTTTTTGACTTGGCTATACTTCACCACCACCCCTCCTCATCCCATACATAAAGGCCCGGTCACACGAGCGATAAACTCGAGAAAAAACTGCCGACCTCATCAACTCGGTTATAACTCGGCGTACTTTCCCGAGATTTTTGCAACACGACCGTGCTCGTGTTGCTTTGCCGACCTTGGGAACACTGGGATTCCAAGATGGCTGCGGATGATCCATCTCAGACATTATTAAGGCTCGTAAAGTAATTATAATGTCACAAGTGCCGTTGAAAAGATGAAAAGCGACCAAATTGGTGCGGCAAAATAATGTTTAGTGGTGAAATGTCCCGAAATCGAGACTGTTCCCGCCACAACAACACTGTGTTAATACGTCGCCTATTGGTTCATTATTGTTTACTATTTGTCATTATTATGAACAATATAGGAAAAATTCCATGGACGTGGACCATTGAGGCCTCTTTGCTAGACTTGGTGAGGGAAAAGAGACACTTTGTGGGATCTTGCTAATCCTTTATACCACAAAATAAACTTCGCCATCAAGGGTTCCACAGCATTGCAGAATTGGGTCCACAATTGCTTGCTTTGGAGTATCAAGAACTTTCAACGCTGACAGCAGGTAATAATCTATATTTTACATGTTAAATATTGTGTGAAGTAATTCTTTGTTCTAACTGTCTTTGTATGTTGGGTATATAGTAAGCAGCAATCCCATTTTGTTGTGTTCAGGCTAACTTTTCATCCTTTATAAAGATTTTATGGTCCTATTTTATATGAGACATATGTAATAAGAATTTATAAGTACTGTATTCAATAGATTATGTACTGGACTTGCCTAAAATAAGTAGAGATAATGTTATAGCAATATTATATAATTACAGGTAGAATATACTTTATAGCTCAATTAATTTTAACAATTGTACACAACAACCTATTTTGGAATAATTCTGGGAATCACGCCTCCTCATGGATTTAAAAAAATATATGCTCTATGCCATCATGAAGGTTTTAGTTGTCAGCCTTACATATTTAATAATTTTAAGCAATAAAATGGGTCATGGATCAGCGTTTATCGTATGGTCCGTACCGTTAAATGTAAGGACCGAAAGATGCCAAAGTCAGGTTAGGTTAGGTCAATTTATCCCAATTTTGCCTTTTTTCTACCACCAAAATCCCTAATATGCCAGGCTATTTGACATTCATATTTTTTACCAATAAAACTATTGCAAAATAGTCAGTTTTGCTCATATCCTTATCTTTTTTAACAACTGGAGTTCACACTGTATGTATCTCCTCATGTTACCATTTAGGCTTTTTTTTTTTTGTGGTTTTGGATCACAAAATCTTGCCAAGCAGTCTGTAATGATTAGAAATATTCCATTATCTTCTCAGTGATATGAATAAGTCCCTATTTTTAATTAATGTTGTATATGAAAATATTGGCTATTTGAACACCCTATACTATACAGTACCGTACATGTACTGTACTGTACAGTACCATTGTGGAAGTAATAATTCTCATTCACTGAGAACTCACATATATATCCAACACTGGTACCGTACTATATTTATTCTTTTATTTTCAAACCAGGTTTGTCTGAAATTAACAAAATTGAGGACCTACTGCATTAATACTCTCTAGAAGATATGGGATGTTCCTAGTGGCTCAGCAGGGACTCCAGGTACAAAGTGGCCACTGTACAACTGTGCTTCCTTTTTGTTAGACACCAAGGAGGACCAAACACCCACACAGTCAAGCTTTCCACTGCTATACATAGAAAATGTACTAAGTATTGAAACAATAGATTGGTTTCTTTTCGCATTTTGATTTAAATACAATTACCGATACCAAAAAAAAACCTCTTGACATTAAATTTCACCCTTTAATGCTGTAACTTGTATTATCACCTTTCATACTTTTACACCATGTATACATAATATATATACTGGTATGTATGTGTTGGTTTCAAATAATAACGGTACAAGTAATTACCATTATTTACTCCACTGCTTTTGTACAGTATACTGTAGGTAGTTAGCCTCAACATATATGGCTTCAGTTCTACTGTACACCTAACCTAATATTCACATACTGTAATTTCCACATCCTTTGGTGTCTCTGCTACCTAACCCTAGTGGATGCTGAAGGACACCTTACGTTGTAATTTTTAATAATAATTTTAAGTTTAAAATGTTATTAAAACTAGTACCTGGTAGGTTACATGAGTCTGTAGTTTCTTCCCCCAGCAAACTAGGCTGATTTACAGCCGGGTCTCTACTAGCTGTTAGCTGTTATCAAGTACAGTACAACTGTTACCAGCATTAAATAATAACTGGCTATCAATGTTTTGCAGGACGATGACTCCAACACCAAGGTTGTGGCAGAATTAACATTTGTAAACGAGAGTAGTGTTGATGGCAAAACTTTAGTTCAAGAGGAACTAGCCCCTGCCAGAGTTGATGGAGCATCATCACTAACTAGCTGGCCATCAGTACAAGTTCCAGCCTTAAAAACCTTCTTGTAAGAAGTGGAAAGCCGATGACATTGAAAATTAATTGAATGCTATAAACTCTATAAACAAATGCTTTATGAAGAAGTGGACAATAGGACAGTTTGCTGTTTCTATGGACCAAATGATTAAGACTACAGCTAACCAGTAACCACTCCCAAAACAAATTGTAATGATGGAAAATATTCTTGCAGTAATTAAAGAAGTGATGGAAGTGAGTGAGGAAAGTAAGGACTATAAGATTATTGTTAGTTCTTTTCTTCAAATCCAGTACTGGTACTGTATCTTACTTCATGCAGTTCTTTGGTCAATTTCATGTTTTCTTTGCATCATACAGAGACATTTTTAAGATATTGCACCGAAATATTGTGTACAACCATGGTTGCTAGTGGTGACCAGGGTCCAAGGAGTGTTGGAGAGCAACTGAACAGAGTTCCAACAAGTGAATTTTCCTGTTTTTCCAAACCATTCTCAACATGGAGAGAGGTTTTGAAGACTCACTTTTTCTAACTCTTTTCAGTTGATCTCCAACACTCCTTGTACCCTGGCCCACCACTATCAACCATAGCTGTACATTTCAAACTTTCACTTACCGGTATCTATATTTTGCCAATTTTCATATGTATCTGTAAGTACAGTACTTTACTTTTTTTTGGTGTATACATTTTTTTTATGAAGGTCTAATATATTACATTATTAGCAAGTTTAATATTAAGACGACAAATATTTCAAACTTTTCTGTTGCATGTACAGAACTTCTGCACCAATAATGAACCTATTTTATATACATGGTCTAAAATAAATGGTCAGTGAATTGGTTAAAAAAAATTGTGCAATATTTATTTTCCTTAACATTGCAGCATGTAAACAGAATTATATGATAATAGCATAATAATTAAAATAATGATAATGGGGGAGGTGATGGCTGAGTGGATAAGGCGACGGACTACTACTTCACAGCCTCAGGTTTGAGTCTATTTTATTAATTTTAAAGTTCTTTTTTTACCTGTAGTACAAGTCACTACACTCTGGGGAACGTTGCCGCAATAATAGGCCATGAAGTTATTTGATTCATGGTGGGATATTAATATGAGTAAATATATGTAAGAATTGCAGAATTATGAAAGAGAACAATGACAACAGTGATAATAATATGAAGTAAAACACAGTTCAACAGAATCGACACACTGATGACAGTGATGAGTAATAAGTGATGACATTTGTTTTGTTATGCTGTGATGTGATGATTGTGATCTTGTCCCACCCGTCAAGTTTCCAACGGCACTTTGTTTTGATTTTTCTACTTGGCCGGAATTTTGCGAGAAACACATCCAACTTGGCCAAACTCGTGTGACCAAAACTCGGCGTAAATCAAGGTTGGCTGCAGAACACTCGGCAGTTTTTTCTCGAGTTTATCGCTCGTGTGACCGGGCCTTAAGTTAGTGTGCTACTGACCGTGAAGATGGCTGAACGTGACTCAGAATTTTCGCGCGTGTCCGATTCGGTGCCCCCTACCGCGCTGCCAAGTACGTCATCTCTCGTGACTTCAACTCCCCGCGTGCAGCCTGCAAGAGCTCGCAGACCACCTGCTAGGCTCTCAGACTCTGCAATTGATAGGGAGTTGGAGGAAATGTCCGAGTTATCGTTTGGTAGTGACGACAGCGACAGTATTTATGATACGGAATGGCAGCTTGACCAGTCATCAGAGGGAGAAGTGTGTGAAGCTGTATCCCACACAGCTCTTCCTTCATCGTCAAGCGTGCAAGACGTATCCAACGTTGCAGCCCCTGTTGCAATTCCGTCCACGAGTGGGGTGGGAGCTTTGAGAGGTAGTTTGGGAGACAATCTTTTGTCTCCTATTGTTGCTACCTCTCCCTTGGATACAGAACAAAAAGCTTCCACCTCCAAACCCCACTACGGGGTTACTCCTCAAGGTAAGAAGAGGTCAAGGAGGAGGTTGGATTTTTCATCCTCCTCAGATTCTTCTTCGGATGAGGAGTTGCAAAGACGCTACACAAAGAAAGGTGTTGGAAGAGGGAAGGGGAAGGGAAGAGGGAAGGGTAGAGGGAAGAGAACAGAGGAGCAGCAGGAGCAGCTTATCTCGTCTGACCTGGACCCTGATAACCCACCAGACCTGACGCCATCTCACCCCTCATCACCACCCCCTGCTACTCATGCTACTCATCCTTTGTGTGACAATCAGGGGGGTGAAGACGCATCACTGTTGCCTGCCCCCCCACTGTTGCCTGCCCCCCCACTGTCGCCTGACCCCCCACTGTCGCCTGACCCCCCACTGTTGCCTGCCCCCCCACTGTTGCCTGCCCCCCCACTGTCGCCTGACCCCCCACTGTCGCCTGACCCCCCACTGTCGCCTGACCTCCCACTGTCGCCTGCCGGTCCTACGTTGCCTGACGCGGCGGCGCCGCCACCACCACCACCACCTCCACCACCACCACCACCTCCACCTCCACCACCAGCGGCAGGTCCTCGTGGCGCACCTCATCCTTACCTGTGGACGGATTGCGATTCGTTTGTGCCTGATATACCGACTTTTGATAACAGTCGGTCAGGTATTCAAGCCGTATTTCCCTGTCGTCCGTTGTCATCAATATTGGAATATTTTACTGCGTTCTTCGACGTAATAATGATGACATACTTGACGCAGGAAATAAATAACTTCAGACAATTCAGCAATCCACCAGATAGGGAACACAGCAAGATGTTGACCTGGACTGACGTGACTGTTGCTGAGTTGTATGTGTGGTTAGCTCTGACGATGCTGATGCCGCACGTCAGGAAACATCGCCTCAAGGACTTCTGGAGCACTAACGTCCTTATTTCCACGCCTGCCTTTGGAAAATATATGTCCCGGGACAGGTATAGGGACATACTTTCCTATATTCACTTCGCCCCCAACATGGGTCCACACCTGAAAGACAGGCTTTGGAAAATTAGGCCCATTCTGACTATGCTCCAGGAGAAAATGCGAGGCTTTTTTCGACCATTCCAGAATGTTGTTATCGACGAGTCTCTGGTGCTGTTCAGGGGACGAGTGTCCTTTATTCAGTACATCCCGTCAAAGAGGCATAGATTTGGCATCAAATTCTATGTCATCTGCGACTGTAAGACTGGCTATGTGTTGGATTTTATACTTTATTCAGGTACGGATGTGGTTATCCCGGGCCAGGACCGTCTTGGCTTCAGCGGGAGTGTTGTCAAGAAACTCATGGGGGATTACCTTGACAACAACCACATCCTGTACACTGATAATTATTACACCTCTCCAGCACTTAGTCAGTTCCTTCTGCAGCACCAAACAGGATCCTGCGGCACCATTCGTGTCAATAGGAGGAATTGGCCAGTATTTACCCCCACCCACAGGGGTGACCGTCTCATGAAGAAATCGGGGAAAATGCTGGCCATCACTTGGCACGATAAACGCCCTGTCCGGATGCTCACCACCGTCCACAGGGGCACGATGCTGGATTCTGGGAAGATTGAGCGCGGCACAGGTAACAACATCTTCAAGCCTGATGCTGTGCTTGATTATAATATAAATATGAGACTCGTCGATAAGTCAGACATGATGGTGAGTGCCATCGATTGTCTGAGAAAAACCTGCAAGTGGTACAAGAAGGCTTTCTTCCACCTTCTTGACGTCACAGTGCTAAATTCGTACTTGCTCTACCTCCAGCAACACCCCAACAGCCGACTACCACTCCGGCAGTACGAATTGGAGTTGGTAACCCAACTCCTACAGAAATTTAGCACTGTGCAACCACTGCAGCAGCACAGGCATGCACCAGCGGCGGGACGACCTGACAGATTGCAACAGAGTGCTTACATGTTGCGCCACAGCCTAATTGATCTGCCAACCTTGGCATCAGGTCGTCCAGGTTATCGCCGCTGCCATGTCTGCAAGCACACGACACGTCGCACTCAGAGACTCAAGGAAACTCGTTACTGGTGTAAGGAGTGTTGTGTGCCATTATGCCCTGGAAACTGCTTTTCAGAATATCATGGACTGGAATTTATATAGAAGCAGGAAGTGATGGGAGTAATGCGAGTGAAGTGACAGTGACACTTGGTGACAGTGACACTATTTAGTTATAAGTGAAGTGATAGTGACACGTTTTTAGGATATAAGTGAAGTGATAGTGACACGTTTTTAGGATATAAGTGAAGTGATAGTGACACGTTTTTAGGATATAAGTGAAGTGATAGTGACACGTTTTTAGGATATAAGTGAAGTGATAGTGATTAGGATATAAGTGAAGTGATAGTGACACGTTTTTAGGATATAAGTGAAGTGATAGTGACACGTTTTTAGGATATAAGTGAAGTGATAGTGATTAGGATATAAGTGAAGTGATAGTGACACGTATAATTTACGTTGAACATAATCAGTGATATTGACACAGAAAATGTTTTGCGTAAATACTCCCACACTTCTCTCCAGGGCATAAAATATTCTGGAATGGTTAGCTAACCACACTAAAACAGGGGCTGCAAAAGGTAGGGGGTACGACGGCACGCAAACACGAGAGAAAAATGATTGAGTCACGCACCTCGCCGACCCGCTGTCACCAACCAGCCCAGCCAACGTCAGAGCCACTCCACCCGCACGAACACCACCCCGCTCTCAGCCGTGAAGTGACCTTCATTCCTCACTTCATTTCTCGGCAACGGAGAGTCCCAGAGAGCTGAGGATGGTTTCATTGGAGAGAGGAAGAGTTGATGGTGAGTACAAGACCATATTTAAGTTGTTCAGTATCGTAGTTTAGACGTACGGAGTAAGTGAAGTAGAGTGAAATTGAGCGATTTTGGTAAAAGCGCCCGGCCAGCGAGGGAGGCAAGGTGCAGTAGCCCCGGCCTGACAGCGCGGCTATCCATAGTTTTCCCGTCGCGGAGGGGTTAATAACCATTATTGAAAAAAGGGAGAGAGAGAGAGAAAGAAATATCCACCAACACACACACACGTAAACACACACACGTACACACACACGTACACACACACACTTTCTCAGTCCTTTTCGAGAAACCAAAATTTTGACAGACTCAAAATGTCAAAATTCCATATATGTTAATTTTGAGTAATGGATATGAGAGGGGGGATAATTTTGAGGGGGGGTGTAGCTCCAAGGGGGGGGGAGAAATTTGCCCCGTTTTGCTCTCAGATTCACCGTTTTCGAGATATATGCAAATTTGTATCCAAAATTTTGAGTCCAATTTTGAGTGGGTAAATATATATGGATTTTGATGAAATTTGGTGAGAAGGGAGAAGATAACATTAGGTAAAACCAAATTTTTCAGATTTACTCTATTGTTTATATTTTTCGAGTTATAAGCGTTTTTTGAGTTGAAATTTTAATCCAAAAAACGCTCATAAGTCAAAATGTTTTTGTTATAAACCAAAAGTAAAAACGGGATTATGTGTCAATTAATAAACTCTACCTTCACACAAAGTTTGGTCAAAATCCATATATATTTAGTGGGTCAAAATTTGATCCAAAATAAAATCAAATTTTTGAATTAGTAAATATATATATTTTTTAACCAAACTTTGTGTGAAGGTAGAGTTTATTAACCCCTCCGCGACGGGAAAACTATGGATAGCCATTTTGTCAGTCCGGGGCTAGTCTTACTTTCCCTACTGTGTGGCCGGGCGCTTTTGGCCGATTTTTCCAAAATCGCTCTATTCCACTTACTCTGTACGTCTAAACTACGATGCTGAACAACTTAAATTTGGTCTTGTTAGCACCATCAACTCTTCCTCTTTCCAATAAAACCAACCCCAGCTCTCTACGACTCTCCGTTGCCGAGAAAGTAAGTGAGGAATGAAGGGTACTTTTTCGTGTGAGCGCGGCCGTGTTCGCTTAGGTGGCGTGGCTGTGACGACAACTGAACGTGGCCCGCGCGGGTGGCAGTCAGTGTTGTAAGTAAGCGTGGCGCACCACAGAATCGAACACGCACGAGAAATCTAATCCACATCCATCCATGTTTACAGTCAGTAACACACTGACTGACGATGGTGATTTGTAGGGATGGTGGTGAAGTATAGCCAAGTGAAAAAACCCCCGCCAAATTGGGCTCGCAAATGCCGACATTGGCAATAGCGGTGCTTCATCTCGTCCGGTCACCACATGGCACGGGTGTACGACACCACCCGGAGGCTTCCTGGGTCCGTCTATGACCGCGGACCGGACGTTAAGGGTTAAAAATGAACTCATCACTTAAATGAAAAAAGTCTTAGAATGGTGTAAATAAATGGGTAATAAAGGTAGAAACACCATACACAATAACTATAATTTTTTCAATATTTACCGATAATAATAATCATAAAAGTAGTTGAAGTAGTAATAATAATAGTAGTTATAATAATAATAAAAATGGTAGTAATAATAATAATGTGAAATGTAATACATTGAGGTGGTTTGGACATGTAGAGAGAATGCTAGGTGAAGAGTTTGTAAAGAAGGTGTATGTAAGGTGAGGAGTTTGTAAATAAGGTGTATGTAAGGTGAAGAGTTTGTAAATAAGGTGTATGTAAGGTGAAGAGTTTGTAAATAAGGTGTATGGAAGTGAAGTTGTGGGCTGTGGTGTGAGAGGCAGACCACCAGTTAGATGGCAGAACAGAGTGGAAGAGTATGTAAAGGAGAAAAACATGAGAGGGAGTAGGGAGTAAGGAGAGAGTGTTGGAACAGAGTGGAAGAGTATGTAAAGGAAAGTAATGTGAGGGGGAGGGGAGGGCTGGACCAAGTAAGGAGGGAGTGTTGGAACAGGGAAGACTGGAGACTTTTCTGCCGTGGCCACACCCTTGGGGTGAGCTCCCGGAGGGAGCGAGGCATCAGAGCTATAGATAGATAGATAGATAGATAGATAGATCATAATGTATTATTACAGAATAACTGGGTTTTCGGCTAGGCTTGAGCAGTATCACCACATTAGGTTAGGTCCTGGAAATTTGCCCAGGTCATTTTATGATAGTTTACACTGGTTATACCCGGTAGTTTGCCCAGGTTAGGTCCCGGTAGTCTGCCCAGGTTAGGTCCGGTAGTTTGCCCAGGTTAGGTCCCGGTAGTCTGCTGTGGTCTAGGTTAGGTTAGGTTAGGTTAGGTTAGGTTAGGTCCGGTCAGGTCAGACTAGTTTCCAAATCATGTTTGTAAACGGGGCATATCTCGAAAACGAGGCATTTCCGAGAGAAACACCATAGATGAAAAGTGTCTTAGAATGGTCCAAAATAGTGGGTAATGATACTAATATATACAATATAGTGAACCCAGGTTTTCTGTAAATTTACCCATAATAATTCTTCTTCATAAATACCTTGGTGTAGTCATTGTAATCCTCCTTTTGTAAATCCCTTGATGTAAATCTTCGTATGTAAATCCTTCTTCTATAATCCCACTTCTGAAATAAATAAATTTAACGTTAATTAATATATTTCTTGTTAATTAAATCCTTTATCAATAAAATCCCCTTATATCACCAATTTGTCCTTATTTATATACCCTTAAAATAACAGTGAGCCCATAAAAATAATAAAACAAAATCATTCTAATATTTATGTTAACATTTTAGCACAGCCATTATTATCCACCCTTATTTAAACCCTTCAAAATTCCCTTATTTCACTAACTTACCCTTATTTATGTCCCTTCACCATTAACTGTATACCCTTAACTAACCCTTAATATAATCTTGAGCCCTTAAAATATCCTTAAATGCCCTTAAAATGCAAATAAATACTAAAATATTCCCCTGCCAGGCTTTGAGCTTCACAGAGGTAAACAAACTGAGGCGTCAGTGTTGCCAGTGATGATCTGAGGCGTCAGTGTTGCCAGTGATGATGATGACTGAGTGTCACCTTTACAACGGTACTCTCTCACTGTTTATCCTCTCCTCAAACGTACTCCATCCAGCCTCACCTCTTATTGCTTCCACACCTACTGTACATACTTGTTTGTACCTAAAGCTGTTGTTCCTATCCTATTCTGTACTACCTCCAGTCTATTCAAGTCATTCATTATCCATGTCATAATCTCCAGTCCATACATTAGTCCAGGTACAGCCATACCTTTCCATACACCTTACACTACTTCATACTTATTAGCTCTACACCTTGCCACACTTCCTAGTCTTCCTACCCACTGGTTTGCTCTTGATAACCTATCAGTCTTTGTCCTATCACACCCTTTCTCATCCACAATTATTCCTAAGTATCTATACACTTGCGTCCTTTCAATCCCATTTCCACCCAGTCTCCACGTACTACCTATATCCCGGTCATCCCCATTCACTACCATTACTTTGCTCTTATCACTCCCAAACTTGACATTAAAATAATTCACATACTCTGTAACTACATCAAGTATTCTCTGCAGTGTCTCACCTAGCTGTCCCACTCAGAAACACCACATCATCTGCATATAACAAAATACTCACTACATACTCCCCTATTACCTCACTTGGTGTACAAAAAATGTAAACAATGGCTTCATTTCATGCATGTGCTAAATAATTTATATATTAGTAGGAAAATAATTAGTTTGTTCTATAAATCCATTATTGAATCTGTATTAAACTTCTCATTAACTACCTGGTATGGAAAACTGACTGTTAAAGATAAGAATAGACTTTTTAGTATTGTTAAAAAGTGCCCGAAACTATAGGGAGCAGATACTAAACCACTAGACATTCTGTATCAGGAAGACGTAATAAGACAAGTAGGAAAAATTATGTTACATCCAACCCATCCACTACACAAATATTACAGCTTTTTAAGGTCTGGAAGAAGGCTAGCATTGCCTACACAACACACAGATAGGTTAAGGCTAGCATTGCCTACACAACACACAGATAGGTTAAGGCTAGCATTGCCTACACAACACACAGATAGGTTAAGGCTAGCATTGCCTACACAACACACAGATAGGTTAAGGCTAGCATTGCCTACACAACACACAGATAGGTTAAGGCTAGCATTGCCTACACAACACACAGATAGGTTAATGGACTGGTCCCCAACTTAGAGCCTCCTAACGCCATTACAACTGGCAACAGTGGACGGAGAGGGTTATTATGTATAGTACCAACCATCACAGGCACATGGAGAAGAATTCAAACATTGAAAGAAAGCTCTATTGCAATACAAGGGCCGAAATTATACAACAAACTACCCAAGAATATAAGAAAACAAAATACAACACTAGAACATTTTAAAAAGAATTTAGACCAATTTTTAAGAAACATACCAGACAAACCATCACTACCACACTACCACACCACTACGGAAGGTAACAGCATACTGCAACACATTACACACACTACATGAGGGCGGCGCTTCACGTGGCCCTGGTCCCACTACGGAACGAACTTCATCTCAGGACAATCTCAGGTGTACGTGTGTGTGTCTGTATGTGTGTGTGTGTACGTGTGTGTATCTGTATGTGTGTGTGTGTACGTGTGTGTACGTGTGTGTTTCTATATGTGTGTGTGTGTGTGTGTGTGTGTGTGTACGTTTGTGTGTCTGTACGTATGTGTGTCTGTACGTGTGTGTGTGTGTACGTGTGTGTGTACGTGTGTGTGTCTGTACGTATGTGTGTGTGTATGTGTGTGTGTCTGTACGTATGTGTGTGTGTACGTGTGTGTGTACGTGTGTATGTGTGTACGTGTGTGTGTACGTGTGTGTGTACGTGTGTATGTGTGTACGTGTGTGTGTGTGTATGTCTGTACATGTGTGTGTGTGTGTGTGTGTGTGTGTACGTGTGTGTGTGTGTGTACGTGTGTGTGTGTGTGTGTGTGTACATGTGTGTGTATGTGTATATGTGTATGTATGTGTGTATGTGTGTGTGTGTGTGTGTGTGTGTGTGTATGTGTGTGTGTGTGTGTGTGTGTGTGTGTATATGTGTATGTATGTGTGTGTGTGTGTGTGTACGTGTGTGTGTGTGTGTACGTGTGTGTGTGTGTGTGTGTGTGTGTGTGTCTGTGTACATTTGTGTGTATGTGTGTGTGTGTGTCCACTACTCCCGCACCTCTATAAACCGACCTGACAATGTTTTTAACACTCACTGTAGGGTTCCTTGTAGTGATGCTCCAGTGAGGCTCCAACAACCTGTTAACTAACCTGAAAATTCAATTACCTTGTCATATAGTGCATAACTGGTAGACATTTCAAAAAGGGCAGTTAAATTTGACCCTATTACACTGGTGTACAGTTGCCAAAAAAGGTATTGCGACAAATCTTGATAGAACTTTAACCATAGTAATATCCACAACTATTTGTATATGGACTATAAGCATGTATAACAGAAGGAAATATACATATCCTTCTGTAATACATACTTATAATCCCTACAAACAACTATGGACATTAATATATTTAAAGTTGTATTAATAGGTGTCGCAGTACCTTTTTTGGCAACTGTATATTCTAAAAAGGTCAATGTTACACTGTAAAATCTTAAACCAGTGCAATTTTTGGTTTCTGCCATTACAATGTTTCATGTAGACATTGACATAGATTACTTTGATGCAAGTGTTTCAACAATAACATATAGACCACCACAGTTACTAGCAATGGTATAACAGCATGTAATCCTCACCTTAACAATGAGAAGATTTGTGTTGGGTTTTAATCTGAAGACACATGGCAGATCTCAATCACTTGATCTCCCCTACATTCTTGATAACTTTCTTAGCACGACTAATATTCCACCACTTCCACCGGTTTGTTTAAACATTAACTAACACAAGCATTATTTTCACATCTGGTCAGGATCATGGTACCAATAGTAGTGGACCAAGCTGCTCAACACACTCAAGTAACCTGTAAACAATAAAATCATTAGTAACTGACCACACCTTGCAGGGTTGGGGTCAATAATTAGTTACCTTCACCCAACCACAATACCACTGAATTCATTGTGGTACCAACCAGATAAGCACAGATGGCCTTATGTACACTGGGGGTCAGAAGTTGTGTCCTCATCAAATTGCAGGATTAATAAACTAGCAGAGCTTTGACAACTGTGATGTTCAAACCTTTTAAAACTAGACTCAATAGGTTAAGGGGGTGTGGGAGAAGGGGACAGGCTTGGAGGGTGACTGGGGGGTGCAGGAATAGGGGGACAGGCTTCATGACATAAAAAACATTTGTTTCAATCATCCTAAATAATATTATAAGGTTAGTAAATTATCCGTGGTTACGGATTTCAACTGGTGTGACGATTTCTTTTGTGTTAGCTGTAGTACAATATAGTACACTTTACACGTACCATACTGTACCATACTGTAATGTACCATACCATACTGTAATGTACCATACCATACTGTAATGTACCTTACAGTACCATACTGTACTGTACTGTACTGCTACAATTTAGCACTTTTTCGGTACAATTCAGCACATTTATTCTATGTATGTATATTCCAATTTAAATAAAGTATGGAAAGGGTACGGAAAAGTCACCAAAAAGTAACATATTTTGGTATTCATACTTAACAAGAATTATCATACCATAATTTCATACCGTACTGGTTGATTATAAAATACCATAGGCCTACCGTACTGTAATTCTGTACTGTAATACTGTACTGTACCCGTACACACATACAAACACACCAACAATAGAAAAGATACATACAGAAAACTTATGTCAACAAGCAGCACCTTGTTTCAAAACAGTGTAGTTTAAATAAAAACCAATTATTTGTTTCAGAACATCATTAGTTTAAATAAATACTCATTATATGTTTCAGAACATCATTAGTTTAAATAAAAACAAATTATTTGTTTAAAAACAGCATTAGTTTAAATAAATACCCATTATTTGTTTAAAAACAGCATTAGTTTAAATAAATACCCATTATTTGTTTCAGAACGCACATACTAATAATTAATTACAATATTAATAAATAATAACAGTTATTTATGGTACTATTATGTTATTATTATTATAAACTGATATTAGTAATTATGTTATGTTATTATATAGACTTGTAAATACACATAAACATTAATTATAAAGGAAAATTATAATATAAACAAACCTTGGCTGATACTTCTCTGTTCAAATCCACATTAGCAGTGTTACCATATTGGTTACCAGTGTTACCATACATGTGTGTCACTGTAACTATTAAAAATTATATAGTCTAGAAAAAAAGCATGTGATTAAAAAAATTATCATTCATTCATTCATTCATTCTTTCATTTATATATATTTATTTTTTTATTTTTAGGTGAGGTTTTGGGTTCGACCTCAACCTCAAACCTCAAATCAACCTCAAACCAATTTATCTATTTAATAAGATGAAAAATTTCACCTTATATAATATATTTTTTACTAAAAATTGTAAAATATGACCAAAGTGTCCTGCTTTTTTCGTTAATTACTCGTCGATTTATCTATCTATCAACAAATTGTTAATGGCATCTAATAGATAATTTTATTGTCTATTTTTTGGTATATACATGTATCTATTTATATATTTCCTAAGATTCGAAATTTTACTTTATATAATATATTTTTGACTAAAAAATTTAAAATATGACAAAAATGTCTTATTTTCTTTTTTATGACTCATCTATTTATCTTTTTTTCAACAATATGTTGATGGCATCTAATAGATAATTTTATTGTCTATCTTTTCATTTATACATGTATCAATTTATCTATTTCCTAAGATGAGAAATTTCACTTTATATAATATATTTTTAACTAAAAATAGTAAAATATGACAAAAGTGTCTTAATTTTCTTGTTAATTACTCGTCTATTTATCTATTTATCGACAATTTGTTGATGGCATCTAATAGATAATTTTATTTTCTATCGTTTGGTTTATACATATATGTATTTATCTTATTCCTAAGATGAGAAATTTCAGTTTATATATTATATTTTTTACAAAAAATTGTAAAATATTACCAAAGTGTCCCATTTCTTCATTAATTACTCGTCTATTTATCTATCTATCAACGATTTGTTGATGGCATCTAATAGATAATTTTATTGTCTATCTTTTCGTATATACATGTATCTATTTATCTATTTCCTAAGATGAGAAATTTCACTTTATATAATATATTTTTGACTAAAAATTGTAAAATATGACAAAAATGTTTTAATTTATTCATTTATTACTCGTCTATTTATCTATCTATTGAAAATTTGTTGATGGCATCTAATAGATAATTCTATTGTCTATCTTTTGGTATATACATATATATATTTATCTATTTCCTAAGATGAAAAATTTCACTTCATATAATATATTTTAGACTAAAAATAGTAAAATATGACCAAAGTGTCCCACATTTTTCATTAATTACTCGTCTATTTATCTATTTATCGACAATTTGTTGATGGCATCTAATAGATAATTTTATTGTCTATCGTTTGGTTTATACATATCTGTGTTTATCTTATTCCTAAGATGAGAAATTTCACTTTATATATTATATTTTTTACAAAAAATTGTAAAATATTACCAAAGTGTCCCATTACTTCATTAATTACTCGTCTATTTATCTATCTATCAACAATTTGTTGATGGCATCTATTAGATAATTTTATCATCTATTTTTTGGTATATACATGTATCTATTTATCTATTTTTTAAGATGAGAAATTTCACTTTATATAATATATTTTTGACTAAAATTAGTAAAATATGACAAAAGTGTCTTAATTTTCTTGTTAATTACTCGTTTATTTATCTATTTATCGACAATTTGTCGATGGCATCAAATATATAATTTTATTGTCTATCTTTTGGTATATACATGTATCAATTTATCAATTTCCTAAGATGAGAAATGTCACTTTATATAACATATTTTTTACTAAAAATTGTAAAATATGACCAAAGTGTCCCGCTTTTTTCGATAATTACTCGTCTATTTATTTATCTATCGACAATTTGTTGAAGCATCTAATAGATAATTTTATTGTCTATTTTTTGGTATATACATGTATCTATTTATCTATTTCCTAAGATGAGAAATTTCACTTTATATAATATATTTTTAACTAAAAATAGTAAAATATGACAAAAGTGTCTTAATTTTCTTGTTAATTACTCATATATTTATCTATTTATCGACAATTTGTTGATGGTATCTAATAGATAATTTTATTGTCTATCGTTTGGTTTATACATGTATCTATTTATCTTATTCCTAAGATGAGAAATTTCACTTTATATATTATATTTTTTTACAAAAAATTGTAAAATATGATAAATGTGTCTTAATTATTTCATTTATTACTCGTCTATTTATCTATCTATCGGCAATTTGTTAATGGCATCTAATAGATACTTTTATTGTCTATCTTTTGGTATATACATGTATCAATTTATCTATTTCCTAAGTAGAGAAATTTCATTTTATATAATACATTTTTGACTAAAAATAGTAAAATATGACCAAAGTGTCCCACTTTTTTCGTTAATTACTCGTATATTTATCTATCTATCGACAATTTGTTGATGGCATCTAATAGATACTTTTATTGTCTATCTTTTGGTATATACATGTATCAATTTATCTATTTCCTAAGATGAGAAATTTCACTTTATATAATATATTTTTGACTAAAAATTGTAAAATATGACAAAAATGTCTTAATTGTTTCATTTATTACTCGTCTATTTATCTATCTATTGACAATTTGTTGATGGCATCTAATAGATAATTTTATTGTCTATCTTATGGCTTATACATCTATCAATTTATCTTATTCCTAAGATGAGAAATTTCACTTTATATATTATATTTTTGACTAAAAATTGTAAAATATTACCAAAGTGTCCCATTTCTTCGTTAATTACTCGTCTATTTATCTATCTATCAACAATTTGTTGATTACATCTAGTAGATAATTTTATCGTCTATCTTTAGGTTAATATTTCTTAAGATACGAAATTTTACTTTATATAAGATATTTTTGGCAAAAAATATTAAATTATGAAAAAAAATGTTGTTAATAATAAAAACAGTGTTGCCAATATTAAAAGCTGTATTGCAAATAATAAAAGTACTAGCAATAATAAAAAAAAATGTTGCCAATAATAAAAGCAGTGTTGCCAATAATAAATACATTCCATACGTACACACACAACCTCATACGCACATAGAAATATCAACCTCAGAAAATAACACCATATAATATACGTGTGTATATGTGTGTGTACATGTGTATGTGTGTGTACATGTGTATGTATATAATAATAATAATAATAATAATAATAAATGGTTTATATAGGGGCTGGCAGCACTAAAGCTGAAAATATACAAATTACAATATAATTAATTATGAGAAAGATATTTACATGATGAATGTGTACGTGTACATGTGTGTGTGTCTGTCTGTGTGTGTGTCTGTGTGTGTGTCTGTGTGTGTGTGTGTGTGTGTGTGTGTGTGTGTGTGTGTGTACATGTGTGTGTGTGTGTGTACATGTGTGTGTATGTGTGTGTGTGTGTATGTGTGTGTGTACATGTGTATGTGTGTATACATGTGTATATGTGTGTATGTATGTGTACGTGTGTGTGTGTGTGTATGTACGTGTGTCTGTGTGTGTACGTGTGTGTGTCTGTGTGTGTACGTGTGTGTGTATGTGTGTGTGTACGTGTGTGTGTATGTGTGTGTGTGTACGTGTGTGTGTGTGTGTGTACGTGTGAGTGTGTGTGTGTGTGTGTGTGTCGAGACCTCATACAGAGAGGATGTGTTCGTGGAGCTCCTCGGATATTAGTACGGTCTGCCATGGCCGGCACCAATCTAGCCGGAGCCACTAATACTGGTCATTGTGGACAATGTTTAGAAGTGAATGACAGTAGCAAGTCAAATGTGGTTAAGTGTATAAAGTGCAAAGGAGGTTTTCACTCTTCGTGTGTATATATGGGTGGAATAAAAGGCACAAATTTGCCGAGGGTAAACTGGGTGTGTAACGACTGTGCTGAAATATTTTGTGAGACGCCCACTAAGAACAGTGATAAGATTGACGAACTAAAAGCTGAAATGAAAGAATTAAAGGAAATGGTGATGAAAGGCTTTGCTGAAATGCGAGGCGAGGTGAAAAGTGTTGTGAAAAAATCAAGTGATGAAGTGGGTGTTGTGGTGGAGGAGGCCGTGAGGGAGGGAGTAACGTCAGCAGTGACAAGTGAACGTGACAAGATGGTTATGGAGGTGAAGGCAGAACTTCGTTCGTTACCCGCCAAAATTGCTGATACCAAGGATATAAAACTGAAGAAGCAGTACTCAGAAATAGTAAGTAACAAACCAAACACTATCTTGGCCGTAATCATAAAACCTAAACACGATTCTTGTGCACTAGACACTGAAGAAATTACATCAGTTCTCAAAAAGATCCCAGTTATATCGATGAAAACAAACAAAGAAAATCTGACTAAATTGATTCTTCCCACCGAAACAGCAAGGAACAAAGCTTTAGAAGCTCTAGAAGGATCAAACACCTTAACGAACACACATGACATACAAAATGAAAAGAGGTTAAAGCCAAAAATAACAATTCCGTACATACCAAATATAATTGAAGATTCGGAAATTGTACAGTCAATATTGGAGAAGAATCCTTACATTACAGAACTAATAGACCAAGAAAACGAAGTGAATCTTTTGTTCACGAAACCAGGTTCACAAAATAATGACACTAAAACCGCTGTACGAGCTATTTCTCCCCAAATAAGGACTGCCATTAAAAAAAAACGATGATCGGGTATACCTGCACTTTGTTAGGTGTAAGGTATATGATCATTACTGGGTACTCAGGTGTAGCAAATGTATGGGATACGGTCACAAAAATTGTTATGCAGACAAACCCGTTTGTGGAAACTGTGCCGGTAATCACTTGTCTAAAGATTGTATGAATGAACACCAACAAAAATGTCACCACTGTACTATGAATGGAAGAGAAAACACCAACCACGCTGCCTTCAATACCAACTGCCCATCTTTCATCATAGCCAAAAACAATGTGATTCGGCGGACAATGCAATATGCATCGAAAAAAAACTACCTCTGAACGAAGACCACAATAAGAAGATTACAAAATGCAATATAAAAGTGAATAAAGATAACGACCCCAAACTAGAGCTACTTACAATGATATGCTGCAACATAGAAGGACTACTTCCTTATAAAAAGAAATATAAAACAAACATACTAAGAGAAATATCACAGACTTATAATACTATATTAATCTGCATAACTGAATCCCATCTGAGGAAAGACATACGAGATGCGGAAGTGATGATAGGGGGATGCCAAATACATAGAGCAGACAGACAAGAAGGGAAAAAAAAAGGAGGAGTAATTATTTATGTTCGAGAAAATATTATACCATACACTGAATTCATAACATCTGAGTCTAATAGCGAGGTTGAATATATAATATTATACATACACAAATGGAGAACTGTGGTAGTAACCATTTATCATCCACCAGGTTGTCTGACTGAGAACTTTGTGAGTGTGTTAGAAAAAATAAGTGTACAAGTGAAAATGATGGGAAATCCAGAGCCCTCTGTTATCATCAACGGAGATTTCAACCTGCCCAATGCTAACTGGCACGAGCTAAGTATATACTGGGGCTCACTAGTGGACAGACTACAAGCTAATGCCTTGTTTAATATGGTGGACTGCCCAATGCTAACTGGCATGTGCTAAGTATATACTGGGGCTCACTAGTGGACAGACTACAAGCTAATGCCTTATTTAATATGGTGGAAGACCTTATGATGAGACAAATTGTTGACTTGCCAACCCACGGCCTTAATACCTTGGATCTGTTCTTCACCAATAATGAAGATATTATCAGTGGTGTGTGGACGGAGGACACAACCATGTCAGATCACAAGCTCCTAATTATAGAAACCACCTTAGAACACAGGCCCATGATGGAAATTAAAGGTAGCGGGTGTTCGTCCTTCTCTACTATGAATTTTTTCAGTGATAATATGGACTGGACAAGCATGAACAATGCAATCAAAATTGTCAACTGGAACCAAGAGCTAAAAGACATGACTACAATAGAAATGTATGACTTTATTATAGAAAAACTCCTCTTCATTTGCTCAAGGTTTGTACCAGAAAGAAAAGTACATAGAAGAATAAATAATATACCCAGGGATAGGAAAATTCTGATGAGGAAAAGAACTAAATTGGCTGAGAAAATTCTACATAGAGAGGACAGCAGAATCAAAGAACAATTGAGGAACATAGAAGAAAAGATGGCCAAATCACATGAAGCGGAACAGAATAAAGAAGAAGAAAAAGCAGTAGAAGCTATATCCCACAACCCTTAATACTTTTATCACTATACAAAAATGAAGTCAAAGGTAAGGAGCAAAATAGGACTTTTAAAACACAATGGTACACTAGTCAGTGACCCACAACAAATGACAGAAGCCTTCAATATGCAATATGTATCTGCATTTAGTGTACAAGAAAATAACCAAATAAACAAAGAACTTGACCCGGTGATAACAAGAACTTCAGACGTAGAGTCTAGAGATATTGACTTGAGTGAAATAGATATAGAACAATCAATATCCAGCATTAGACCTCAGGCCTCATTAGGACCAGATGGTGTCCCTGCTATATTACTGAAACAATGTATGAAAACACTATCCACACCTATCTACATCCTCTGGAGAGTATCCCTTCACACACGAGTAATTCCACCAATACTAAAAGAGGGATTTATTACGCCAATTTATAAAAGTGGAGACAGAACAGAGCTGAAAAATTACCCACCAGTCACATTAACATCGCACGTAATAAAAGTGTTTGAAAAAATGGTTGTGAGCAAGCTAAATGAATACCTCGACATACACACACTTCACAATGCCAAGCAACATGGATTCAGACATGGTAGATCGTGTCTATCACAACTACTGCAACACCGTATGGACATGTTACATTCACTTGAGAACGATGCCACAGTCGATGTTATTTATCTAGACTTTTCGAAAGCTTTCGACAAAGACGACCACCAAATACTGATACAGAAACTGTCACATATTGGAATCAGAGGAAAACTGCTCAAGTGGATGAGGTGCTTTTTAGAGAACAGAAACCAAGCAGTTGTTGTAGAAGGAGTGTTGAGTGGAGTGGCACAAGGGTCAGTCATTGGCCCTTTGCTATTCTTAATATTCATGAGAGATATAGACACAAATATTTCCCATTGCACTGCATCTTTTTCTGCAGATGACACTAGACTTTTGAGTACAGTGAGGAACAACGAAGACCTTAGAATGACACAAATGGATTTAAATAAAATATACCAGTGGGCAGCCAATAACAACATGAGTTTCAACAGCTCCAAATTGGAGTTGATGAGATACCGTCATCCCAATATTGATATCCCCAACAATTATTATAGAACACCAGAAGGACAAATAATTGAACAATACAGACACGTCAAGAATCTAGGAGTAACATTAAGTGATGATGGCAACTTTCAACAACAAATAGACAACAGAAGTTACAAAGGCGAGACAGACAATGGGATGGATACTAAGAACCTTTACAATAAGAGAGCCCACTGTACTGTACTGTACTTCTAACACTATATAAAGCACTTATACTTCCTCTCTTAGAGTACTGCTGTGTTCTCTGGAATCCAAGTACAGTAGGACAAATTAGAAAAGTAGAAGCAATGCAACAAACATTTACTACAAGGATGGCGGGTATGCAGAATAATAACTACTGGGAACGACTAGCTGTCCTCAAATTATACTCACTGGAAAGAAGACGAGAACAATACATAATTATATACATTTGGAAAATTATTAATGGACTCGTCCCTAAGCTGGAAAATGAAAGCTCAATCTGAACAGCCAACCATGGAAGAAGAGGCCTAATGTACACCATATAACGAGATGGACAACACTACATGGAAGAAGAGACCTAATGTACACCATACCACTGATATTGACAACATGGACAACACTACATGGAAGAAGAGGCCTAATGTACACCATACCACCGATATTGACGACATGGACAACACTACATGGAAGAAGAGGCCTAATGTACACCATACCACTGATATTGACGACATGGACAACACTACAAACACTAAGGGTGCATACACACCAAGCGAGTTGAGTCGCGTCACATCAAGTCAGTGTGAGTCAATTGGTGCGAGTCAAAACACAAAATCTCCGTTCACACCGACAGTGTCAGTCCGAGTCAAGTCATTACTCTGTATACTCAGTGGTTTGCCAGATTTCAAGAACAATGGACCCATTTTCAGTTGGTGAGGCAGGTAGCTGTTCTGTTAAGGCTTCGGCCTTGTTGTAGACGTAAGATAACCCCAATCTAGATGCATGAACTCAACACCAAAAGGACAGATTTTGGAAACTTCAGTCATTTATTCCCAGACTTGCTGAACCATCCAGAAAAATTCTATGACTCCTTTAAGATGACTAGTGAAAACTTGAAGAAGGTGGTGGACTTGGCAGGATCTTCCATAAAGAAAAGGAACACTAATTACAGACATGCTGTTGGAGTTGAAGAAATAACAACAATTATTTTAAGGTAAGAAATATCTTATTGAAAATTCCAACAATGAGTATGTGTGTAGGGCAATAATGAATAAAAGAAACATGGTAATAGTTCATTTATTCGTGTTGGTAAGTGAAAATGCAACTGATAAACAAGAAATTTACCACCGTGGACTCGCTGTGACTCACACAGAAATGGGTCTGGCGCCATCGGTGGCTCGACTCGACACGACACGACTCGACGCGACTCGACGCGACGCATCCGGTGTGAACGGCTTTGCCTTACATCCATATGATTTAATGGTAACTGCGGGTGGCGAATAATGACGCATTGTGACGTACACTGACTTGATGTGACGTGACTCGACGCGACTCGCTTGGTGTGAATGCACCCTAAGAAAAAACTCCATAGCAGTGCAGGGTCCCCGACTGATCAACTGCATCCCACAAGAGCTACCATCATACTCTGGATCTTTAGAATGATTAAAAAAAGACTAGACGAGTTCCTGTGGAAGGTGGTGCACCAGCCACTGCCCCATTATTACCAGGCCACTGAAGGGAACAGCCTGCTACATCAAGTTACACCGACCAACTAAAGGTGGCACACCAGCCACTGCCCCATTATTACCAGGCCACTGAAGGGAACAGCCTGCTACATCAAGTTACACCGACCAACTAAAGGTGGCACACCAGCCACTGCCCCATTATTACCAGACCACTGAAGGGAACAGCCTGCTACATCAAGTTACACCGACCAACTAAAGGTGGTGCACCAGCCACTGCCCCATTATTACCAGGCCACTGAAGGGAACAGCCTGCTACATCAAGTTACACCGACCAACTAAAGGTGGCACACCAGCGTGACCTAGGCCGTCACCCCTAAACAACATCACAGGAAATCACAGCTGTGTGTGTGTGTGTGTGTGTGTGTGTGTATGAAGAGAAATGAAAACTAACAAAATGCATAATTTCTGAAAATCATTGGATACAAAAACATTAAAATATAGGCATTTTTATCTATACACTCTCTCTCTCTCTCTCTCTCTCTCTCTCTCTCTCTCTCTCTCTCTCTCTCTCTCTCTCTCTCTCTCACACACACACACACACACACACACACACACACACTCTCTCTTTTTATGTATGTATGTATCTATCTATCACAAACTATCTATCTATCCATCCATCAATCTATATATACTCTCTCTCACACACACACTCACTCACTCTTTCTCTTTATGTATGTATGTATGTATGTATCTATCACAAACTATCTATCTATCAACTGTCTGTGAACCTGAAATATTAATTAAACAATGTTAGTTCATCAATCAAAGAAGTAGACACAGTAATAATAATAATAATAATAATAATAATAATGATGATAATTATGCTAATAATAATAATGATGATAATAATAATAATAATGAGAGGTACTGCATTACAGTTTATGGTATTTATTGAGAGAATTACCATTTTGCAGCAGTGTTGACAGATCCGAGTATTTTGCCCCAGTCATTCATTGTACATTATCACGATTATTTCCCGGTAGTTTGTCCAGGTTAAGTCCGGGTAGTTTGTCCAGGTTAAGTCCCGGTAGTCTACCTAGGTTAAGTCCCGGTAGTTTGTCCAGGTTAAGTCCTGTTAGTCTGCCTAGGTTAAGTCCCGGTAGTTTGTCCAGGTTAAGTCCTGGTAGTCTGCTGTGGTCTAGTCTAGTCTAGGTAATAGTCAAACCAGCACTATTTGATACTCTGGGTGATGGCCAGAGGTGTCTGTACTACTACCCCGGGCATCAGTCACCAGGCCTATAAACTTATAATCCCCCTCTTTACCTTACCCTCCTGTCTGTCTCTCTATCTGTCTGTCTCTCAATATACTTTAGTTTTTTCTCATGCTATGACTTTGTTTCCTATAAAATATCCCTTTACTCTCTATATAATATCCTTTGCTTGGCTGTACAAAGCAGGACAGAGGGAGTGTGATGAATATTTCATGGTGATGGTATAGCAAGGAATGAATTACTTGACCTGACCAACAGTAGGTAGGTGTGACCTGAGTGTGTCATGTACAGTCAAGGACACTGAGACAGCAACACAACACTACACATATGTGTTGCCAAGTATACTGTAAGATATACAAAGTATAGTTGTTCCATCTTCAAATCCAAAGTTATTTATAAAACCAAGCAGTAGCCTAAAACAACTAATTATTTCATAGTGATGAAGGCAAGCAATGATAGTATGAGTGAGTGAGAGAGATTATACATACATACATACATACATACTGTTACATATATACACATAAACAACTAATTATTTCATAGTGATGAAGGCAAGCAATGATAGTATGAGTGAGTGAGAGAGATTATACATACATACATACTGTTACATATATACACATAAACAACTAATTATTTCATAGTGATGAAGGCAAGCAATGACAGACCCAAAATAAATAAATAAAATTACCTGTGGATGAAGGAGTGTGCATTGATGTACAGCTCCGGACTGATCAATGGTCCACACTTCTTCCACCCTTGCCTTGGTGTGGGCCTCAACGGATATGGTATCACTGACAGGTGGAGGGGGGAGGGGAGAAATGTGGGCGGAGTTATATAGGGGGGGTAGCGTTACCAATGTTGAGCCATCCAGAAATTTGAATCCCGAACCACTTGTGATCATGGATGTGAACCACTCACTTGAAGGTGGTAGGAGAGGAGGGGTTGGGTTGGGGAGAGAGGGGTAAAGCTTCACCAGTGATCGAGATGGAGAGAATTATTGGATCAAGTAGCTAAATGTTTTCTTCTGTAATCTAAATCCAACTCTGATGCTGCATTCCATGGGATATTCTTTATTATTTGAAATGAATCCAGATTTTACCTAATATAATTAACACGACACCAGTTTTTTATGACTAATATATCAAGCGATGCACCACCTACCCAGTGTTAAGTTACATTTCAAGTAAATCCTTTATTTTTATCCTGTATCATTTATGACATTTTCTAAGAAACGTCTATTGTGTAACTGGTTACCAAAGGATAATAGTTATATAGTGTAAGATGTTAATTACCTAATAACTACTCCATCTGTTCTTCCTCACCCCGTCCTCCCTTATTCAATTCACTGTTTCCTCTCCCTCCATCCCAGCATTCCTTGCTCTCCATCTTACCACCACTACCATCATTCTGTGTGTTGCTGCATAATCTGTTAATGCGCAAACACGACCACAATAGAAATAAAAGTGATATTTGGTATGCAAATACAATCCGTTATATAAGACGAATATATTTATTACCTTTATTTATTTATCTGAGGTCAACATCTAGGCCAGCCATTCAGACGCCCAGTATAGTGAACCAATCACAAGATTTAGAGGATATTATGTCACAACTATTGTTATTACTAATTAAAACAGGGAAAAATTGAAATCAGACATTTATTGGTTATTGTTTACATCTCCACAAGTCCTCGTCACGAAGCATTCAAACCCATAATCCAACTGGGTCTGTAAGCACCACACTGTAATTATAATAACCACAATTATAATAACTGTTAACTTATTATAACCTGAAGTTTATACTTCGACCTCACGTTTGCATTAAGCATGTGTAATGTTTGTTTTGTTTTCTTATTATTATTATAAGCACCGATATATGTATTGCTTTAGACCCTTAGCCACGATGATACACAGTGTATGCACTATTATACACTTCTATGAAGATATTAAGGCTTGAAATACTGTAGATTACATATTTCATTTTATTACTCATCAATTTGTTGCTAGTATCGTGTTCAACCACCCTCCTTCTCAATGACAGCCTGCAGTCGCTCGGGCATTGAGGCACCATGCCTCCTCACTGTATAATATATATGGTTTTCCCCGAAAAATCTCCCACTGTGTTCTGGTGTGACGTAACAAATCTGCTGTGGTTCTCTGTCGTTCTGGCTCCCACGTGTTAACGATAGAACCTCATAGATTTTCTATAGGGTTCATATCGCAGTCTTAAATAGACAAATCTATCACCTGCAAATAATCATGAGCAGTAAACCATTCTTGAACTTTCCTCGCCATATGGATAGGGCATCGGTCGTGTATAGGACAGATAAGGGTGAGTAGTTGAAAAGATATTAAAAACATTTAGAATATGTGCTTCATTATATTGCATTTGATCGATCTATTAAATAAAGACACTGTCTATTGTTCACCCCCGTAGAGAGATACTGATTATAATTATTATCCTTTGGATATTAAGCAACAAATAACGGAGCTGAGACAATTAATTTTCTGTCTTCAGCTTTACCTGTATTCTTTTCACCCCTCATGCTGGCAGTCCCCCTCTTTATCACCTCTTCTCGCCGTAAAATAAATAAATTTCTACCTATATTTTTCAAGTAACTGGCAACCTCACACAACCTCCTCTCACCTGTCTTCTCTCTCTCTCACGTCCCCTTCCTTCCTTGCCTTCTGTAGTATTTTTTATCTTTTGTTTCTCATATTTTTAACCTTCTCATTCGTTCTTTGAAAGTTTTAATGACATAGGCCTTTCTCCCTTATCACCCATTGTCCTTCAAATTTATGCAAGCAAAAGGATATGATAATAGTTATGTAGAATATATATATATATATATATATATATATATATATATATATATATATATATATATATATATATATATATATATGAAATGAGAGAGAAAGAAGGGGGGGGGGTATGGAGGGGCTGGTAGAGGAAGAGAGAACAAGAGAGACTCCAATAACCGTGGCTGTAGAGACGTTTTCTTGAAGATTTATGGTTGACTTTGGGCGAAGGAACTAATGGAGATGGAGTTCACATTAACAAACCTATATAATTAAGTATTGAATTTTATCATTGTCATCATAATATTATTATTTTCTACTCTCATCTGTAGGCTAATTAAGTATTGTTCGATATCAGCAGAACTGTAATGACATCAGATAGGATGGGTGACTATAAAACTTGGACATATGTAATGAAATGGCTATACTCAATGGTAAATGTGTTTCAACAATAATGAATATATTAAACAAAATTATGAGAACCACAATTATCCATATATTATATGTGAAAAGAATAATATTCTGTGGAACGGAATGAGACAATCGAATCTCTCCTGCAGAATATAGGCTTATTTCTGATGAAGTGAAGGTTCGAGTCATGTGAACCACAGTTCCCTTTACACACACACACACACACACACACCAATCCCACATCTTGTAGCTTTCGCAGGCTTACCAACCTAACACACGGGGGGGAAAATAACTTGTTCTACGTTACATATAGTGTATTATTGGATTACAAGTAAATTTCTGGCCATAACAAGAAATCATTAACACGTAGACAAAGCAGAATAAAGCTAGTTACTATTTGTGAAACATATGATAATCAGTGGTGACAACCTATGAGACGTCAGCCTTCATAACCCTACACATTTCTAATGACGAGTATTTATGTGCACACAATAATATAAAGGATTAATTCAATAGAAGACTACCATCAGCATCTTGCTATTACTTTTAATACTAACTATATAAAGATATTATTGCACCTTGTATTCCACAATATTTATATAATAAAACTCTTAATAGTGACAACATTAAAGTAAAATACAATATACAGAAATACAAATTCCAGTTCCATTTCTATAAAGCATTACATATTTGTCCTCCATTCTTCTTAGTGTTTAAAATTATGAATTTAGATGCGGCCTATATATTACGTCTAATTATCACCCACAAGACTTAATTATTAATGTTGGCAATCTTGCAAACCAATGTATTTTGAGAGCCAGAACTGTTACATATTATTCTTCCGACAAAGAGAATATATATGTTTGTCACCTTTGATTCTCCAGGTTTAATAAAAACAGGGGATTATCGGTAAATTTTTACTTAATAATTTGGTTATGGGTGATAAGAGAGAAAAGCTTATGTCATTAAAACTTTCAAAGAACGAATGAGAAAGTTAAAAATATGAGAAACAAAAGATAAAAAATACTACAGAAGGCAAGGAAGGAAGGGGACGTGAGAGAGAGAGAAGACAGGTGAGAGGAGGTTGTGTGAGGTTGCCAGTTACTTGAAAAATATAGGTAGAAATTTATTTATTTTACGGCGAGAAGAGGTGATAAAGAGGGGGACTGCCAGCATGAGGGGTGAAAAGAATACAGGTAAAGCTGAAGACAGAAAATTAATTGTCTCAGCTCCGTTATTTGTTGCTTAATATCCAAAGGATAATAATTATAATCAGTATCTCTCTACGGGGGTGAACAATAGACAGTGTCTTTATTTAATAGATCGATCAAATGCAATATAATGAAGCACATATTCTAAATGTTTTTAATATCTTTTCAACTACTCACCCTTATCTGTCCTATACACGACCGATGCCCTATCCATATGGCGAGGAAAGTTCAAGAATGGTTTACTGCTCATGATTATTTGCAGGTGATAGATTTGTCTATTTAAGACTGCGATATGAACCCTATAGAAAATCTATGAGGTTCTATCGTTAACACGTGGGAGCCAGAACGACAGAGAACCACAGCAGATTTGTTACGTCACACCAGAACACAGTGGGAGATTTTTCGGGGAAAACCATATATATTATACAGTGAGGAGGCATGGTGCCTCAATGCCCGAGCGACTGCAGGCTGTCATTGAGAAGGAGGGTGGTTGAACACGATACTAGCAACAAATTGATGAGTAATAAAATGAAATATGTAATCTACAGTATTTCAAGCCTTAATATCTTCATAGAAGTGTATAATAGTGCATACACTGTGTATCATCGTGGCTAAGGGTCTAAAGCAATACATATATCGGTGCTTATAATAATAATAAGAAAACAAAACAAACATTACACATGCTTAATGCAAACGTGAGGTCGAAGTATAAACTTCAGGTTATAATAAGTTAACAGTTATTATAATTGTGGTTATTATAATTACAGTGTGGTGCTTACAGACCCAGTTGGATTATGGGTTTGAATGCTTCGTGACGAGGACTTGTGGAGATGTAAACAATAACCAATAAATGTCTGATTTCAATTTTTCCCTGTTTTAATTAGTAATAACAATAGTTGTGACATAATATCCTCTAAATCTTGTGATTGGTTCACTATACTGGGCGTCTGAATGGCTGGCCTAGATTTTGACCTCAGATAAATAAATAAAGGTAATAAATATATTCGTCTTATATAACGGATTGTATTTGCATACCAAATATCACTTTTATTTCTATTGTGGTCGTGTTTGCGCATTAACAGATTATGCAGCAACACACAGAATGATGGTAGTGGTGGTAAGATGGAGAGCAAGGAATGCTGGGATGGAGGGAGAGGAAACAGTGAATTGAATAAGGGAGGACGGGGTGAGGAAGAACAGATGGAGTAGTTATTAGGTAATTAACATCTTACACTATATAACTATTATCCTTTGGTAACCAGTTACACAATAGACGTTTCTTAGAAAATGTCATAAATGATACAGGATAAAAATAAAGGATTTACTTGAAATGTAACTTAACACTGGGTAGGTGGTGCATCGCTTGATATATTAGTCATAAAAAACTGGTGTCGTGTTAATTATATTAGGTAAAATCTGGATTCATTTCAAATAATAAAGAATATCCCATGGAATGCAGCATCAGAGTTGGATTTAGATTACAGAAGAAAACATTTAGCTACTTGATCCAATAATTCTCTCCATCTCGATCACTGGTGAAGCTTTACCCCTCTCTCCCCAACACAACCCCTCCTCTCCTACCACCTTCAAGTGAGTGGTTCACATCCATGATCACAAGTGGTTCGGGATTCAAATTTCTGGATGGCTCAACATTGGTAACGCTACCCCCCCTATATAACTCCGCCCACATTTCTCCCCTCCCCCCTCCACCTGTCAGTGATACCATATCCGTTGAGGCCCACACCAAGGCAAGGGTGGAGGAAGTGTGGACCATTGATCAGTCCGGAGCTGTACAATTGATGCTGCAACACCTCTTGGTTCACACCTGTTGCAACACCTCATTAATCAATCCTACCTGGAAATGTAAATAATGTAATAATCATCATAATAATAAAATATGTAACACAACAATATCTATATTTAACTACCAGTACTCTATGTTAAATATGGAAACAATTACTGTTATTATTGTTATTGTGTATATTTTTTGGGTAAATATGGAAAGAATTACCATTATTGAGTACATTTTTTTCAGTAAATATTGAAGGAATTACAGTCATTGTGTATGGTTGTTGTTTTTTGTTAAATTTAAATGGGGCATTTTGAAATTAGCCTGACCTTACCTTACCTAACCTAACCTAACCTAAACCAAGACAGACTACCAGGACCTAACCTGGACAAACGACCGGGAAATAACCGTGGTAAAGTACGGGAAATGACCAGGGCAAAATACTGGGACCTAGCCAGATCTGGCAACACTGCTATAACACGGTAATTCTTTCAATAAATACAGTATTTTGCCCCGGCCATTTCCTGTACTTTACCACGGTTATTTCACGGTAGTTTGCCCAGGTTAGGTTAGGTCCGGTAGTCTGCTGTGGTCTAGGTTAGGTTAGGTAAGGTAAGGTAGATAAGGTAAGGTTAGGTAAGGTAAGGTAAGGTAAGGTAGATAAGGTAAGGTTAGGTAAGGTAAGGTAAGGCGGGGCGAGGTAACGTAAGGTTAGGTAAGGTAAGGTAAGGCGGGGCGAGGTGAGGTAAGGTTAGGTAGGGTAAGGTAAGGTAAGGTTAGGTTAGGTTAAGTAAGGTAAGGTAAGGTTAGGTTAGGTTAGGTAAGGTAAGGTAAGGTAAGGTAAGGCGGGGTGAGGTGAGGTGAGGTAAGGTAAGGTCAGGTTAGGTAAGGTTAGGTCAGGTCAGGTCAGGTTAGGTCAAGTCAGGTCAGGAAAGGTTAGGTCAGGTTAGGTTAATTTCAAAATGCTTCCTTTGAATGTCTTTGAAATTTGTGGATGAAATGCCATAGAATAAAATAGTTTTATAATGTTCTAAATAAGTGGGTAATGAAGGTAGAAAAAACAGTACATGATAAATGGTAATTCATTCAATATTTACCAAAACACCAAAATGAAAAATGTCTTAGAATGTTCTAAATAAATAATTATTATTAATAAAGACTGTATAATATCTATATAAGTGGGTAATTATATTAAAATATACAATATAGTGAATGAAGTAATTCTTTAAATTTACCATATTTTTTTCCTTAATGTACTAAATAAAAGAATACATACATTAATTAATAAAATATTATTTTTAACTCTATGGGTTAGTTAGTTAGCTGGACTTAATTTTTCATTATTCATAGTTTTATTAATCTATTTATCACCATTTATTTATATCACAGGGATTATTTATTAATTTATAAACACTTTGGAATAAACAGGGAATAAGAAATAATTAAGTAAATTAAGTTAATATTTACTATCCCGTGATAAAATTTTCATAATTAATCGTCTTTATTTCATCAATTATCGCCTTGTTTATCTATGTATCGCCATTTATTTATATCACAGGGATCATTTTTTAACTCATTAACACTTTGGAATAACCAGGGAATAAATAATTAGTTAAATAAAGTCCATATTTACCCTGACAATCATTATCTATTTTTTTCCATTGACCGGTTCAACTATTATCATCTTATTTCGTCATTTATCGTGTTATTTATCCATTTATCGTCATTTATCTACATCATAGGGGTCATTTATTTACTTATTAACACCTTGGAATTGTCAGGGAATAAATAATTAGTTAAATAAAGTTAATATTTACCCTCTGGAAGCCATGATCACCTCTGTCTGCTGGCTGTGATGATCTCTCGCCAGTGTTACCAGCTCAGATGTTTGTTGATCTCTCATCAGTGTTACCAGCTCAGGTTTAGTAAGTTCAATACTGTAACTTTGCAACGGCTCCCCTTTGGAATATTTATTGTTATTTATTTATTTGTTATTTTTGTTATTTATTATGGGGTTTTTTCTACAGTACCTGCTGAGGTTTTTTTTCTCTTTTTTTCCACACTTCTACTACTAATATATCTTTTAGTTTTTTTCTATATTTTCAAATAATAATAATTGTCCACATAATTCTAATGTATTAATTCTTATATTCTGTATATTTGGAAAATAGAGTAAACAATATTCTAAGTGTTCCTTTTCTGCACACACACACACACACACACATTCTTCACATTTTTTCTGATTCTCCTATAAATCACTTTCTATCACTTATTTAAATTTTGGGTGTTGATTCTTAACTTAAATAACAAAACTGATCCATACGTATTATCATATAATATATTTTCTTGTTTTATTTATTTATTATATTTCTTATATAATGTTAAACTTTGTTTTTGGCTTAAATTCTCCTTTTCTCTAAATTTCCTTTTAATCTTTTCTTTCTTTAGTTTCTTTATAGTATTTTCATTTATCTGTAATGTAACACCCCCATTTTATTATGTATGTTATTTAGGATGTTTTTTTTTAATTATTGTATAATTACTAGCTTCACTCTCCATAAATACCTGCATTTATTTCTGGTAACTTACTTAGAAAATTAGTTGAGTGAGGGATGAAGTCCCGATAGAGGGACGAGATGTTTTCATTGGCGGAACAATATTTGTAACCAATATTAGGAATAATTGTATGCTATGTGGCTGAGGATAAGAGATAATGGGTTGAAGCATTAAGATAGGTTAAATAATCATTAGTTGTAACTAAGAAATATATCAGGGAGGAAGGAATACTTAATATAATAGAAAAATGTAGCAGGAGGAACTAGTTTGTGTCAGTGTAGAAGCAGTTCTAGGGGGGGCGAGGCGAGAATGAATTGTGGCGAAAATTCACAGTCAGTCTCGTATCATCTTCCCTGGGAAAAGGTAACTACTAAAACAGCTGCTACAAAAGTGACTTCACGTGTTAATATTGAGGTAAATATTTATTATACATTTGATAGTGATTATTAATGGAGTCTCGTATCATCTTCCACTGGGAAAAGCCATATAGCACATTCCGGCAAGGCATAATTAAAGACTGGTGTAGCCCCTAATATAAATACTTAAGATTTGCTGGCATATTTAGAAAAGTAGAGTATCACAATTGTTTCGGCCATAGTTTTTTTTGTATAACTATTGTATGTATATGTGTATGTATTTTTTTTTTCTTATTGATGGGGGGGGATTAAGTAAATTGTTTTTTATATTATTATCTGTTTGTTTAGTGCTGTTCCCTAGCGAAACTCGGAATTATTCCAGTTCTGGGGGCAGCGGGAGTAGGATTAAGGGAGGGGGGATTGAAAGTTAGGGAGTATATATATATATATATTTTTTTAATATGAAAATGAATGTTACCAATAAATTAAATTATAATTAGTGGAGTTTTCCGTTACCGTATACATACTAATAGACTGTGTCCATACTTAGACATTTTTGACTTGATTTAAGACATTGATCGAACCCCCGTTAGAGTAATTCTGGGTTGCTTACACACGTGCCTGGGGTTCAAGCTACGTTACCCACCCAGTGTGTGATAACTTGGTTCCTGTGGTCAACCTGTGGTCTGGTGGTGGCAGCGTTACTGA
This sequence comes from Petrolisthes manimaculis, assembly GCA_034508575.1. Taxonomy (NCBI): domain Eukaryota; kingdom Metazoa; phylum Arthropoda; class Malacostraca; order Decapoda; family Porcellanidae; genus Petrolisthes; species Petrolisthes manimaculis. The sequence continues at coordinate 62,268 of JAWZYT010000361.1, forward strand.
CTAGGAACTGGACTTGCCTTTGTATGATTTTTTTCATGGTATTCGCAAGGCAAGTTCAGTCCTCAGTCCTTTTTTTTTTTCCCAGACCGGGTTGATCAAGTATAGGATAGAGTATCATACACTGGTGTGTCATTTTTTTTTATTGTAAAAGGCCGTGTTTTTTTTATCCTCCTCCAGTAGAGTAAGGGGGATAAAAATAGCGACGTTACATATGAGGCCCTCAGTGTTACAACCAGACTTCCGCCATTACCCTGAAATTGAGTTATTAACATGAATCACTTCTACAATTCCTCTTCTATCTAATGAACAAATGACTATCATCTTAACTTGCATATAGACAGGCCTAGAACGTTTGAAATAGAATGAAGTACTGTGGAGACAATGACAAGCGAGTGTGTGTAGCTGTGAGCACTGAGCAGTCGGTCATGTTGCCCATGCGTGATTTCTTATTATTTACTTCATGCTTTATGTGATTATTTTATTAGCAGTTGGGAACGTTTGCTATAGAGTATAAACATTAATATACATATTTATTGCAAAAACAAACTGTAAATCCATGTAGTTATCACAATATTGACATAAATCATAAAGGAAATTCTTGGATGACGCCTGTAGGTGGGAGGTGCCGGCGCCATACCACCAGGCTAATAGCCCAACTTCTCGTACTGCATTTTTAGGGAACTCTTAAAGTACTTCAATATTTCTTAGTAAAATTATGACAATGCATCGAATTAGATGTATAATTAATTAAATCCAATTATAATCATTTGTGAACTCACAAAATTTCCTGTAGGTCGACACAAAACACAAACGTGTGTTTCTTTCACCAGTGGAAACACAGGCCACACGCATTATAACGCATACCCACCATCCACCCCCACCCCTACACACACTCTAAGGGTCAAATTGAAGTGTCATTATAGTGTGACTTTCGACCTACCCTTCCTTACAGGAAATTTACTTAATAAACGAGAGAGGGGGAGGTAGGGAGATGAGAGAATGTACAGGGAGGGAGGGAGATGAGAGAAATTAAAAAACAGCCATTTAAAATGACTTTCTTAGTATATGCTGACTCTATCTATCTATTTATTCTCTCTCTCTCTCTCTCTCTCTCTCTCTCTCTCTCTCTGTGTGCGTGTGCGTGTGTGTATTTAGCTGTTTTCCTCTGTCTTTCTGTCTTTCGGTAGCGAATGAGAGATAATAGGGAGGAAAAGAACAGTTAAGGCAACACAAGGCGAAAGCATCAGAAGGTCAACGATTAATGAAGGAGAAGAAGGAAAATAAGAATAATAATGTAGCTGTTATTTGCATAGAATTACAGAAGACTATCCCTATACCAAAACTCTCCACAAGTGTTACATACTACCATCGCAAGTTGTGGATGTATAATTTTTGTATTCATAACGTTAAGACAAATACAACAACAATGTTTGTGTGGGACGAGGTTACAGGTGGACGTGGCTCTGTCGAAATTGCTAGCTGTCTTAAAAAGTGGATTGATATCGAGTTTGATTTTGATAAGAAGGCTTTCAAACATCGAGGCTAAAACAAAAACATAAATATTATACTTAACTATCTCCACGAAGTGCGCAGTGGCCGATTAAAAACCATAGATTTTTAGAACACGTATCTCGTGCCTGGACACTTTTTTTACCGTGTGACAGTGCATTTGGGAATATTTAAAGGAAATTTATCCGCGAGTGATATTAACGACTTTGACTCGTATTGCAACATTATTCGGTATGCTATTCGTTATTAGTAGCTAGTTGTGAGAATACGCCAGCAAGACTTTTTGAAGATAGACGTGTTAAAACAATACATAGTGAATTGAAAACCAAAGAGTGAATCTGTATCCTTCATAGAAGCCAGAGTATTTGTTTTTGATGTTGCATACAAGGAAGGGTATTTCATTCAGATGGATTATAGTGATGCACAATTAAATCCTGTTAGGTTAATGCCAGGGAAAAAGCCTACTCGCAAAAGCTATTTAACTTTGATGATGTACTATTATGGACAATAATATCGCGCCCCTCTTATGACTGAGTCACAGTCAGGCGCCCTTTTACGAAAGCGCGGCGGGTCATCATTGAAAGCGCTGATATATTTCTATCAAAAGCGCGGCTGAGTGGGAGTATTTTCACGTACTTGAAAGTCGGCTTGTGTAGCAGTTCTTTAATGATCGTTCACTTCTTCCGTTAGCCAGACGCTATCATCTGTTGCTCCCTGCTTACCACGGGGATTTTGAAGGATTTTGTTTTTTTGTTCTTAATTCATCGCGTTTTTCACTCCTTTCAAAGTTACATGTTTGTTCTTGCTGGGAATCAGTTACCTAAACACTTCATGTAATTGTGTCGGTTTATTTCGTCAGAGATAAATTTGTTGTATTGTGCCATGGCATATTCTGTCCTGTCTCGTTCAACTTTCCGTGTAGTTGCTGGTTTACCAATACTCCTCATCTTAATATTAGTAGCAGGCTGGAGCTTTCCTAGTACATCCATCAACACAAAATTAATATAGATGGATGGGATGTATAAAATTGCTCATTGAAATGAGCATGAAAAAATTCAGCTGAATTGTTGGTACGCTTTGTATTTGAAGGGACTTCAGCCCAAAGCACTGGAGGATATCTTGATTCTGCTGTTACTTAATTATCAACCAGATAGTCTGTAAAGCGAGTACATCTCTCATCCTGAGGTGTGTCTGTCATTACCTCCTCGACGAAGCAATCTTCTACATCTGTTTGGTCAATGAAATGTAGACCAAATTATAATTTCTCAGTCTCAGTTAACACCGTGTGAAGCATTATGACAAACCGAATGATACTTATTGACATAGGGAACGAATGGGATTAACCTTGCCGCGCATTTGATAATGGTTTATTGGTGAGGTTCCAACGCGGTCACTTTTCGAATCCGCGCTTTTGATATACGCCCCAGTCAGGAGGGGAGCGATATTATTGTCCACGACTGTACAACTCTCACAAAAATATGATGCTCCCATCGCCCTGAATGAAGCAAAGATTGTAAGCCTAAACGATTGCTAGCTTATATTGATACTACAAAATACCCGTACATTAAGGATATATTTTCACATCAAGAGATACTGCCACCAGCAAATTTAACACCATCTCATAGCGAGTTACTAGACTATGATTCATTTTCTCCAGCCCTCCGCCTCTACCTTCTCAAATATAATTCTATAGATGTGGGTATACAGTCAGTATACTATAATAGAGTACAGTAAAGTCCTGTGGTTTACTTCAGAGTTGTGTGTGTGTGTTTGGGGGGGGGGGGGGGAGGGTGTTCCTGCCTATCGGTCAAGATAGCTGCTTGCTTCCCGTTCTATTCTTCCCTCCCTGTCTTACTCCCTCACCCTTCCTGACTGACCTTGAAGTTATGTGTGTTGAATGACTGTTAGGGATAGGGGGAGGATGGGTTGGTAATTAGGGAATGAGTGAGGAAAGGTGATGAGGGAAGTAAGAAAGGGAGTGGAGATAGCAGGGTATTAATGGTGGGGAGAAATAGGTAAAAGAAAGTACTGAAAAAGGAAAGATTATAGTAGTGGGATGGAAAGAGTGGGAGATGATGAACAGCTAGAGAGAACGAGGGTGGAATGAGGGAATGAAGTAAGTGGAGTGTGAGGAGAGTGGTAGATTACCGAGGAAGGATGAGAGAGAAAGAGAACGAGTAATGGGATGGGACGGGAGAGTGTACAGTCTGTCGATGCATGTACCCCACCCTCGTTCAGTTACTCGCAGTTTTAGCCAGTAAAACCTGGAGTAGTAAGGTGGGTTATCTTACAGTGTTTGTGATTGGTCAATCTAATATCTGCTGTACCCCTGATTTCTACTCCAGATTTTACCAGCTAAAACTGAGTGTAACTGAACGAGTGTAGGTACTAACTCAACCGTGGATACGTGCATCATTGACAGACTGTATGTCCTTCTCTCTCTCTCTCTCTCTCTCTCTCTCTCTCTCTCTCTCTCTCTCTCTCTCTCTTAGGCTGATAATGGCAGTGGAGGTTTAGTGGGTGTGTGTGTTTCTCTATATATTTTCTTTTCTACCCTAGCCTGTAATTCTGTATTACAGGACACACAGTAGATAACACAATACAACACACACACAAACAGGCACACACTCGCATACTTTACATACACACGCATACAATAAGGCAGATACAGCCGCGAACCAAAGTTTCGTCACATAACCAAAGTCATGAATGAGGCGAAAGAATTATCCCATCTGAATTGGCTGACCATCCTTGTACCAGTCAACACGAAGGTTGGGGTCAGTGATGGGTTACATTTTGGCTTAAAAAATGTGCGTGTTTACGTTCATGCTGAACATCTTTTAACTTGGAGAAATTTAGGCCTTATCTTGATAGAAACTTCTTCCATTGTCTCCCGTTACTAATACCGTGAACTGTCATCCAGGTACACAATCCCTCCTTCCACATACACAAACACAATCCCTCCATCCACACACACACACACACACACACAATCCCTCCATCCACACACACACAATCCCTCCTTCCACATACACACACAATCCCTCCTTCCACATACACACACACAATCCCTCCATCCACACACACACACACACACACAATCCCTCCATCCACACACACATAATCCCTCCTTCCACATACACACACAATCCCTCCTTCCACATACACAAACACAATCCCTCCATCCACACACACACACACACACACACAATCCCCCTCCATCCACACACACAAACACAATCCCTCCTTCCACATACACACACAATCCCTCCTTCCACATACACACACACAATCCCTCCATCCACACACACACACACAATCCCTCCATCTACACACCCCAGCCTGCGCGCCGACAGACCTTACTTATTAGACCTTGCCACCTACCATGAACAAGACGAGGCACGGGAACTGTCTGTGTGTGTGTGTAAGAGAGAGATGAATAGAAATGAGTGGGTACATAAAGTAGGATCGTGAGACAAGAATAGGTGAGTATGGGATAAAAATGAGTAAAAATGGATGCAGGATAAGGATGAGTGAGGACAGACAAGACACACGAATAGGAGAATAAGGAATAGGATGAGGTACAGGAATGGGAGGAGCATCTGTGTTTACACGATTCACTGACACCTCACAGAAGAGTGAGTGTGTATGTGTGACGAGAGTGTATGTGAGAGTCTGTGTATGTATGGCAGTGTGTTGATGTATGGCAGTGTGTTTATGTATGTATGACAGTGTGTGTATGTATGTATGACAGTGTGTGTATGTATGTATGTCAGTGTGTGTATGTATGTATGTCAGTGTGTGTATGTATGTATGTATGTCAGTGTGTGTATGTATGTATGTCAGTGTGTGTGGCAGTGTGTGTATGTATGTGTGGCAGTGTGTGTATGTATGTATGGCAGTGTGTGTATGTATGTATGGCAGTGTGTGTATGTATGTATGGCAGTGTGTGTATGTATGTATGGCAGTGTGTGTATGTATGTATGGCAGTGTGTGTATGTATGTATGGCAGTGTGTTTATGTATGTATGTCAGTGTGTGTATGTATGTATGGCAGTGTGTGTATGTATGTATGGCAGTGTGTGTATGTATGTATGTCAGTGTGTTGATGTATGTCAGTGTGGTTATGTATGTATTACAGTGTGTGTATGTATGTATGTATGTATGGCAGTGTGTTTATGTATGTATGGCAGTGTGTGTATGTATGTGTGGCAGTGTGTGTATGTATGTATGGCAGTGTGTGTATGTATGTATGGCAGTGTGTGTGGCAGTGTGTGTATGTATGTGTGGCAGTGTGTGTATGTATGTATGGCAGTGTGTGTATGTATGTATGTCAGTGTGTGTATGTATGTATGTCAGTGTGTGTATGTATGTATGGCAGTGTGTGTATGTATGTATGTATGTATGTCAGTGTGTGTATGGCAGTGTGTTTATGTATGTCAGTGTATGTATGTATGGCGAATGATATGGATAGTGAGTGAGACATATTAGTAACGGATGAGAGGAGGGTAGGTTGAATCGTACGTTTGACAACTTGCGCGCACCAACCTACCGCATTCCACGCACTAAAAGACGTTTGATAGTATTCACTCTTTTGAAGATTTTAAAGTTATTTTGTTATGTAACTGCCTCACAATTATACCTATAGAATGCTTAAACAATGTAGTTTCTTAATCTAAATAGCATAAATTATTATTATTTACCAATTCTCCATATTATTCTAATATATCAGTACGAACATAAACTTTTCACCTCTTCTCCATGACAGTCGTATTTATTATACCTGTAATATCTTTCTTAATAGGGAACTGAACACATTTTGGCATATATCAGTCAAAAGCTAATAAAATTTGGCCTCTAATGAAGTCTTAAAAACCACAGTAAATATTATTTTGTGGTGATATCCAGTTGGTGAAGTGAAGTAACGGTCAACAAATTATTCGTGTTTACCTTATGCGTGATTATTACCTATACTTTAAAGGCGATTATCTCGCTTAAGTGGGCGTGTCGGTTGTCTGGTTGTAACAGAGAGCTACTCATATATAGGTTGTAATTAAAAATACTAGAAAACATCCACATTTTTAATAGGCTGATATGGTATCTAGTTTATTGGTTATTATTTTATGCCTTTAGTAAATCCTTGTCCAACTCCGGTAAAAACTTGGCCATAGTCGCTTGTTGTTGATGTGGAGAAACGGGCGGGAAACGTCGCTCACCTCCTCTGTGTCCGTCTGGATGTTGTGTTCGTGACGTCATCAACCTGAACGGACTCCGTGCAAACGGATTGCAAACGTATTGGTGAGAACCCCGCCTTACTCTCTCCTTTCTACTGTACTGTACTTCTTTATTATCTACACTTACTCTCTCCTTTCTACTGTACTGTACTTCTTTATTATCTACACTTACTCTCTCCTTTCTACTGTACTGTACTTCTTTATTATCTACACTTACTCTCTCCTTTCTACTGTACTGTACTTCTTTATTATCTACACTTACTCTCTCCTTTCTACTGTACTGTACTTCTTTATTATCTACACTTACTCTCTCCTTTCTACTGTACTGTACTTCTTTATTATCTACACTTACTCTCTCCTTTCAACTGTACTGTACTTCTTTATTATCTACACTTACTCTCTCCTTTCTACTGTACTGTACTTCTTTATTATCTACACTTACTCTCTCCTTTCTACTGTACTGTACTTCTTTATTATCTACACTTACTCTCTCCTTTCTACTGTACTGTACTTCTTTATTATCTACACTTACTCTCTCCTTTCTACTGTACTGTACTTCTTTATTATCTACACTTACTCTCTCCTTTCTACTGTACTGTACTTCTTTATTATCTACACTTACTCTCTCCTTTCTACTGTACTGTACTTCTTTATTATCTACACTTACTCTCTCCTTTCTACTGTACTGTACTTCTTTATTATCTACACTTACTCTCTCCTTTCTACTGTACTGTACTTCTTTATTATCTACACTTACTCTCTCCTTTCTACTGTACTGTACTTCTTTATTATCTACACTTACTCTCTCCTTTCTACTATATTGTACTTCTTTATTATCTACACTTACTCTCTCCTTTCTACTGTACTGTACTTCTTTATTATCTACACTTACTCTCTCCTTTCTACTGTATTGTACTTCTTTATTATCTACACTTACTCTCTCCTTTCTACTGTACTGTACTTCTTTATTATCTACACTTACTCTCTCCTTTCTACTGTACTGTACTTCTTTATTATCTACACTTACTCTCTCCTTTCTACTGTACTGTACTTCTTTATTATCTACACTTACTCTCTCCTTTCTACTGTACTGTACTTCTTTATTATCTACACTTACTCTCTCCTTTCTACTGTACTGTACTTCTTTATTATCTACACTTCTTCCCCCAAATTCACATCTCTACTTCCATATAGGCTATATATTATGAAAGCTAGACCACAACACCACCATCCAAACATTTTCATTGCCTTCCACAATTCTTCATTACAAAACAAAATGAAACCTTCACTGCCTTCTTCTATACTGCTTTACTACTTAGCAGACATCTATCTATACAGCCAAACACACATCTTCAATACAAAACACATATTCATTGGATACCAAACACATATGTACCTTCTACACATTTTCCATACATATTCACTACTTTTCTTCATATCTTCACATACTTTATTACAGTGACACACACACACCTCCATTACCTTTCAACACATCCTCACATATCCTACATAACTACTCACCCTACATCTTCGCTCCCCCACATATGCTATGCAGTATGTACACAAAACAATACTGTACTGAACTACACATCATAATTACTCTTCACCAAAAAGTGTTTTTTTTTTTTTTTTTTTTTTTCTTGCTAACCCTAAGTGAAAAATAATTATTACACCAAATCACTACTTTCACATTAATTTGGATGGTATATTGGTCACAATGTTTGCATTATCATACCACAAGTCAATTTGCAGGGTTATGCTTCTGCGAAAAAAACTGTATCAGTATGAGATAATAAGAATGTATAATTATTGTGTGGTGACCAAAGCACTCACCACTGCCACATTTAGGTACTGGCATGGCTATGTCATATTTAGGTACTGGCATGGGTATGTCATATTTAGGTACTGGCATGGCTATGTCATATTTAGGTACTGGCATGGCTATGTCATATTTAGGTACTGGCATGGCTATGTCATATTTAGGTACTGGCATGGGTATGTCATATTTAGGTACTGGCATGGCTATGTCATATTTAGGTACTGGCATGGGTATGTCATATTTAGGTACTGGCATGGCTATGTCATATTTAGGTACTGGCATGGCTATGTCATATTTAGGTACTGGCATGGCTATGTCATATTTAGGTACTGGCATGGCTATGTCATATTTAGGTACTGGCATGGGTACTGTATGTCAGGACTAAGCAGGCTGTTGGAGGTGTCAAGTCGTCGTTTTTTAGTAGGTCTTATTTCCACATGTAAATATTCAGTTTTTATTACCTCTCTACATTTCTGAACTGTGTGTATAAAATGGAGGAGCAGTAATTTCAATCAATCATTCGATCTAGTCTACTGTACCTTCAAGTGATATACTGTATATGGTAACAAGGTGTACCATTCTCTTGCTGTATACATAAATGCAAAGAAAAGAAGGTAGAAGCATTAAAAAAAAAAAAAAAAAAAAAAAAATATATATATATATATATATATCAAGAGGAAGAATACGCGGTCTTAGAATAAAAATTAGGTCTGTAAAGCTATATAGTACACCTTCCAGTCATAGGTTACCCATTAGTAGCCTATATTGATCTATATCAATCCAATAAAGGCTTGATATATTATTGCATAGTAGTGAAAGATAAATTTATATTCATATTCCGTACAAATTGTATATCCTTCAAGTCTGGTAATAATTATATACAACAATTATAATGGTCACTCCGTTAGTCTGCTAAGGATGATAAAGTTATGGCACGTCCGGTAGAACTCTTATGCAGAAATACCGTCAGGCTAATATCAAAATGCCCCATTTGAATATGAGGAATATTTTTACAAGTTCCCACAACTCGATTTCAAAAATGTTACTATTACCAGTGTTTATATTTTACTATTACAAACCACTTTTTTATTTATAAATCATAGATTGTTCCTATCTATCCCAGACTTACAAGACTAATGATAAAAGTATAACTAGTAAATAAACCAATATCTGGAAGACTGCAGTAGAGCTCTGTGCCTGTGTTTCTATAGGGTATCTATCCCAGACTTACAAGACTAATGATAAAAGTATAATTAGTAAATAAACCAATATCTGGAAGACTGTAGTAGAGCTCTGTGCCTGTGTTTCAGAATGAGAAGTAAATAATACCTTGGACACAACAGTTGTGTCTAACCTAACACACGTAAACACAGTTTGGACACAAACCTTGTGTCCTACCTAATGAATGGGTTAAGGCCTTTATTTTATTTTTATTTTTTTTTTTTTATTTTTTTTTTCATGTTATTTTATTTATTTATTATTATTTTAAATTTAATTATTATATTTCTTTATTTATTTTGATGTTTTTTTTTTAGTTATTTATTATTATTATTATTATTATTTTTTTGCATATTATTTTATTTATGCATTTATTATTTAATATTATTTTAAATTTATTTTTTTGCATATTATTTTATTTATGCATTTATTCTTTATTATTATTCCTACTCCCTCACCTCACCTCACCTCACCTCACCTCACCTCACCTCCTCTGACCCTGGAGTCTGACCTATTCTACCTCCCTGGTGTGACCCTCAACCCGACCCACGTGTTGACCTGACCTGACCCCTCGTCCTCCACTCCCTCGTCCTCCACTCCCTCGTCCTCCACTCCCTCGTCCTCCACTCCCTCGTCCTCCACTCCCTCGTCCTCCACTCCCTCGTCCTCCACTCCCTCGTCCTCCAATCCCTCCTGGGAGCGTCTTTTTACTTGTATTCTTTCATGCTAATCTCTACTTTATATTATTTCTTCCAGGTTTTATTTTATCATTATAAAAAAAAAATAATAATATGTTATTTCTTCCAGGTTTTATTTTAACAGTATAAAAAAAAAATAATAATATGTTATTTCTTTCAGGTTTTATATTAACTTTATAAAAAAATAAAAAAATGGTATGTTATTTCTTCCAGGTTTTATTTTAACAGTATAAAAAATAACTAAAAAAATAGTATGTTTTTCTTTTGTGTCTTCCTATTTAACTACACACACAGTCATGTATTTATTATCGTTAAGGGGAGAGTATAGTTTGTACATTTTTGGAGATAATGATTCCTCCAAACTGTTCCCAGCAACAGAACACCATTATTTGTGTTCATCTGATCCTGTTTCCTGGCCTACTTTGGAGGAATCAAGGCACTCCAATGTACCAAAAGTATACTCTCTCCTTATCCCACGATAATCCCACGAAAAAATGTCACACTAAAAACCCCATGACAGTTTCTTAAGCTGTACACAAATCACTATATAGTCTTAATTATGGGGAGAGTATACTTTTGGTACATTACAGTGCCTTGATTCCTCCAAAGTAGGCCAGTAAACACACCCATATAAAGAAATATAATGGTATCCTGTTGCCTGGAATAATTTGGAGGAATCATAATCTCCAAAAATATCAGAACTATAGCCTCCCCTTAAGGGGGAAGTATTTTTTGTGCTGGTAAATCTGGAGCAACTAAATCCTCCAATCTATTCCAAGCAACAAAACACCATTATTCTTGCTCTTCTGGTCCTGTTTCCTCGCATACTTTAGAGGAATCGAGAAGCTCCAATGTAACACAAGTGAAACATGGCCATACATCTCACTTGGAGCTCCTTTCTCGTTTTAACTCTTAAGAAACTCTAGATCACCTTGACATAAAGATAATGACGCACTTGTGAGGCAACCGTGTGTGTATGGGTTGTTGATATTGCCACAACAACATACCATCAGCACTGAGGTATAAATTATATTATAGTCTGTTTCCTTCCCTCATCACCCCAGTAAACACCACCAGTCTCTTCACTAGGACAACACAGCTGACTTACAAAATGCTGAGGTCTGGGTGGAATTCGTAGGCCTGTGAGGTCTGGGTGTAATTCGTAGGCCTGTGAGGTCTGGGGGTAATTCATAGGCCTATGAGGAAATACGTCAAGGATTGATGGGGTTGCGGCTTGCTATTTTTTATTAAATGTCTGCTGCTTATTTTGAAAGTGGTCTTATGTTTCTTTATACGTATGTTGTTGTTGCTTGAATTAGTTTTACACTGTTTTTACTCTTGTATATTCTTCCTAACCAATCCTCTACTCCTCACCAAACAAACCCCTTGCCATTCCAATTCTAAAACTAACATGCTAAACCTTCGCCACTCCTTTCCTTCCTTTGCCCATCCTCAACCCAGACCTAACGGGAACCGCCTTGCCGAGGTGGGGGGGGGGGGGCTTGTGTGTCTCTGTAACCTGGCGAGCTAGACTAGAGGGGGCTCCGGCCCCTGCTCTGCCCCGATATCGGGGAGAGAGGGCTTCCCATGCTAGGAAGGTCGCCAGTGAGAGACCAGACTAAATAGTTCCCATCTTTCAGTTCTTCAACTGTCCCTCTTTTCATTTTATTTCCTTCCTGCTTGCTGTCACACCTCTCTATCACCTTTTTCTGGCGCTATAGGACCTCCATGTTGCGGCGCCTAATATCCATCAATCAATCAATCCTCAACCCAGAGACCACCTGGTTCTTGGGGGAAGGAAAGAAGAGGCGGGGAACAAGAAGGTATTGGTGGTGGTGGTGGTGGTGCAGGTGACAGGTGGGGCCAGGAGGGGGTTGAGTATAGGGTCAGGTGATTGGGACAGGTATAAGATGGGAGGAGAGAGGGACGGACAGGTACACATGCACGCACACACGCACGCTCACACACGCACGCACAGGCACACGCACACACACCCTCGCACGCACACTCACGCTCTTACACACTCACACATTATTATTATTATTATTATTATTACACACACACTCTCTCTCTCTCTCTCTCTCTCTCTCTCTCTCACACACACACACACACACACACACTTTCGCGTCAAAATTGGACTTTGCAGGAATCGAGATGCTGAACTGTACAGAACACTTGCTTATACACCAAACTAATGTTAATTAATAATATCATTACAGGTGTTTGGTGAAGGTGTGGTGACAAGTGGTGATGATTCCTCAGCTGTAGACTACGAGAAGAAGTCACTACTACTACTGCTGCTGCTGTTGTTGTGTGTCAGTGAATAATGTGATGTTTACCTGTTGTACACTGCATGGGACGTGGTGTTGGTGTGAGGACTGTACACTCGTCATACATAATTTCTGACCAGAGTGTGAGGAGCAGAAAGCTTCGAATCGCCTGGTATTGTTCATTTCCCCCCACCCAGTACACACATATAGAGGCTGAGTACGAATGCAGGGTATGTGTGAGTGTGTGTGTGTGTGTGTGTGTGTGTGTGGTGCCTGCCGTTCGTCTCTGGTCAGGGATTACATAGTATTACGAGTGTACTGTACAGTTGCCAAAAATGGTATTGCGACAAATCTGGATAGAACTTTAACCCTAGTAATATCCACAACTATTTGTAGGGACTATAAACATGTATAACAGAAGGAAATATACATATCCTTCTGTAATTTATACATATAATCCCTACAAACAACTATGGACATTAATATTATTTAATGTTGTATCACTAGTTGTCGCAATACCTTTTTTGGCAACTGTACATCACCACAGTCTACAAATATGTAACACTAACCATCAGCTTCACAAGGTTAGTTGAAGTTACACACACAGTCACACACACATACATACACAAATGAAATCTCTCATACACACACATCCAATCGGTACAGTACAGCCACAATCAAATATCCACCAACACTTTCCTTCCATCGTGCCAATAAATCAGTATCATATCAAACTATAATCATACAACAACAACACCTTATGTCAACTCAACCCCCTCAATTATTATTATTATGAGGTGCTGCAAAATCATACACGTGTTGTTCTTTATTACCAAGATTATTATTATTATTATTATTATTATTATTATTATTATTATTATTATTATTATTATGAGGTGCTGCAAACTCATACACGTGTTGTTCTTTATTACCAAGATTATTATTATTATTATTATTATTATTATTATGAGGTGCTGTAAGATTATACATGTGTTGTTCTTTATTACCAAGATATTTACTACGATGGAAGGAAAGTGTTGGTGGATATTTGATTGTGGCTGTACTGTACCGATTGGATGTGTGTGTAAGAGAGATTTCATTTGTGTATGTATGTGTGAGTGACTGTGTGTGTGTAAGAGAGAGATAGAGAGACTCTGTGTGTGTGTGTGTGAAAGAGAAAGAGAGAGATTAATTTTGTGTGTGAGAGATTAATTTGTGTGTATGTGAGAGAGAGACTGTGTATGTGTGAAATAAATAAATAAATAAAGATATAAAAATGGATTTGTGTTTGTTATCCCTCCTTTCCTTATATTTCATCTCTCTCTCTCTCTCTCTCTCTCTCTCTCTCTCTCTCTCTCTCTCTCTCTCTCTCTCTCTCTCTCTCTCTCTTTCCTTCCTTCGTGCTTGCTGTCCTATAATAATAAATAAATAAATAAATAATAATGTGTTTCAATTTCCTTAGTAAAAATATAATTATAAAAATATTTATTACTTATCCCATGAAATAAATGGGTTTAATATTAGTCAATAATTAATTAAGGTGTAAAGAAATATACAATAATAAATAATTCAGGTGTTAAAAAGATTATCATAAAAATATCAAAGTAAAAAAGTGAAAAAATAAATGAGTTTTAAAATGATACCGTTTTCTCTGATTAAGAAACCTTTGTAAATTGGTGGCAATATTGGAGCAACTTGATTCCTCCAAACTATGCCAGGTAACAGGGTAGATACCATTATATTTATTAATTAATCCTGTTTCCTGACATACTATGGAGGAATCATTGTACTACAAAGTACTACAAGGGACCTCAGATCTCTCTAGGGTAATTTTGTAGCAAACTGATTCCTCCAAACTGTATTATTCCTGCACTAAGTTGTGTTGTCTGAGATACCTTGGAGGACTCAAGGTGCTCCAATGTAACAATTAGTCACGGTTGGCAATTATAAATTGAAAATATTAGCTAATTTCGTTAATTAATTATGAAATTAAAGAAATTATTATATCCAAATGAAGGGAAAAATATGAGGATTTCAATGATATAATTACTAATTCAAAATAATTAATAATAAATGAATTATGAACCCAAACGTGAACTATATTCTCCACCAAATCATGAAGTCATTATATGATAAACAAGGGGAGGGGTAGGGGTGTGGGGTGGGTGGTGTGGTGTTAGGGGGGGCAGGGACATGGGTGTTAGGGGGGGGTATGGGTAGGGGGGTTGGAGGGTAGGGGGGAGGGCAAGTCAACTCAGTAACCCTGTTTATGGACTGCCATTGGAAAGAAAAATTCTGAGCCAATTCATTCAATCTCCTTTATCCCCAACCCTCACCTTTACCTCTCTCTCTCTCTCACTCCCTTTCTCTCTGGGGATAGGGGAGGATTGTGGGGTGTGAGGGAGGAAATAGGGATAGAGATAGATAGAGATAGAGAGAGGTAAAGGAGAGGGGAATGAAGGGTAAATAGAGAGAGAGAGTGAAAGAGATTGAATGAATTGGCTCAGAATTTTTCTTTCCAATGGCAGTCCATAAACAGGGTTACTGAGTTTACTTGCCCTCCCCCCTACCCTCCAACCCCCTCCCTCACACCCATGTCCCTACCCCCCCCCCCTAACACCACACCACCCACCCCAAGGCAACTCAGTAACCTCATTTATGGACTGCCATTCAAACAGTAATTTTCAGCCAACATTTTCTCTCTATAAGTGATGCCAAATATGGGGAATTTTCACTAGATATGGGGAATCAGAGGTAATAATGGGTACTAATTATTGATAAATATTTAACCCATTTATATCATGGGATAATTATTTAATATTAAACCCATTTATTTCATGGGATAATGATTTATTATTAAACCCATTTATTTCATGGGATAATTATTTAATATTAAACCCATTTATTTCATGGGATAATTATTTAATATTAAACCCATTTATTTCATGGGATAATTATTTAATATTAAACCCATTTATTAAACCCATTGGAGGAATCAAGTTGCTCCAATATTGCCACCAATTTACAAAGGTTTCTTAATCAGAGAAAACGGTATCATTTTAAAACACTCATTTATTTTTTCGTTTTTTTACTTTGATATTTTTATGATAATCTTTTTAACACCTGAATTATTTATTATTGTATATTTCTCTACACCTTTATTAATTATTGACTAATATTAAACCCATTTATTTCATGGGATAAGTAATAAATATTTTTATAATTATATTTTTACTAAGGAAATTGAAACACATTATTATTCATTTATTTATTTATTATTATTATTATTATAGGACAGCAAGCACGAAGGAAGGAGAGAGAGAGAGAGAGAGAGAGAGAGAGAGAGAGAGAGAGAGAGAGAGAGAGAGAGATAGATGTAATATAAGGAAAGGAGGGATAACAAACACAAATCCATTTTTATATCTTTATTTATTTATTTATTTCACACATACACAGTCTCTCTCTCACATACACACAAATTAATCTCTCACACACAAAATTAATCTCTCTCTTTCTCTTTCACACACACACACACACACACAAAGAGTCTCTCTATCTCTCTCTTACACACACACAGTCACTCACACATACATATACAAATGAAATCTCTCTTACACACACATCCAATCAGTACAGTACAGCCACAATCAAATATCCACCAACACTTTCCTTCCATCGTAGTAAATATCTTGGTAATAAAGAACAACACGTGTATGATTTTGCAGCACCTTATAATAATAATAATTGAGGGGGTTGAGTTGACGTAAGGTGTTGTTGTTGTAGGATTATAGTTTGATATGATACTGATTTATTGATTGTGGCTGTATCAGTTCTTGTGACCAATAATAACTTCAACTAACCTTGTGAAGCTGATGGTTAGTGTTACATATTTGTAGACTGTGGTGATGTACAGTTGCCAAAAAAGGTATTGCGACAACTAGTGATACAACATTAAATAATATTAATGTCCATAGTTGTTTGTAGGGATTATAAGTATAAATTACAGAAGGATATGTATATTTCCTTCTGTTATACATGTTTATAGTCCCTACAAATAGTTGTGGATATTACTAGGGTTAAAGTTCTATCAAGATTTGTTTCAATACCTTTTTTGACAACTGTACAGTACACTCGTAATACGTAATCCCTGACCAGAGACGAACGGCAGGCACCACACACACACACACACACACACACACACACACACACAAACACACACACACACACACTCACAGACACTCACACACACACACACCAGTGTTGTCTGGCGGTCAGTGCGGACGTGTATGTGAGTGCTCCTGGTACAAGGCTTATTGAAGGAAACAACGAACAATCAGCTGCATCTCTGCTCGCCTAGTGAAGTGTAAAGGGTGAGTGGGCGAGGTAGTTCTGTCTCCATTCGTCATTATACAGTATATCGGGTAAATAGAAAGAGTGGTAGCTAGCCATGACTGGTAGAGGAGCGAGCCAGAGAGGGACGCCGGTCGGAAAATCTCGAGCAGGTGTAGCAACTAGAGGCAGTGAGCAGAAAGTAGCTGAATATGAGTTACATACCAATAGGGTGAAGGATTTAGAGGTCGAGGTGGAAAACAACTCAAAGAGATGGAAGGAATTAGATGGGGAGATGAAGGACGTAAAAAATATGTTAAAGGAATGGTATAGTAGGAATGGAGAGGAGGGTAAAGGTTCGGAGCATATGCTTCAGACGATTGAGGAAATGAGAAAAGAAATAAGTGAACAAAATAAAGGAATAGATATTCTGAGAGGTACAAACGAAAAGTTGTGGAAGAAAACAACACATTAAAGCAACGAATAAAAAGAATGGAGGAGGAGAACATAGCACTAAGAGAGAGATTGACTACTAATGAGGAAACAGGGAAACAACAAGAGCAAAATTTGATTAAGTTGAAACATGAGCAGGAAGGCTGGACTAAAGCTCAGCAAGAGAATTTCGTAGAATTTAGTGAAATTATGAAGCAGCAGGGGGAGGAGCGAAAGAACAACTTAGAAAAACAGGTGGTACAAGTATTGAAAAAAAAGGAAAATGATGTTCGAGATATGGTTGAGAAGAAAAAGAGTGTCATTGTATTTGGATTAAAAGAAAGAATAATCAAGTCCAAAATTGAGAGGGAGAAGGATGAACTGAACAGAGCAAAGGAGCTAATAGGGGAGGTAGACGATGACAACAACAACAACAAACTGTCAGAGGAAATAGAGGGAGTATTCAGGCTGGGAAAGTACGAAGAGGGTAGAGATAGACCTTTAAAGATTATGCTCAAGACACAGATGGCAGCTGGAAAGGTTCTGCTGAGAACATCGAAATTGACACAAACTGATCTGTATAAGGATGTTGGGATCAGGGAGGATCTGAATGAAGAAGAACGAGCAAAGAGGAAAGAACTAAGTAAGGAAGTCAAGGAAAAAAAACAAAACAGATCAGAGGCAGAAAAACACGAATTTTACTGGAGAGTACTGGACGGAAAAACAAGAAAGTGGTACATGAAGAGCAAATAGAAATAGAGGACACGAGGACGCGGGCGAGAATATTTAGTAAGGGTATGGGAAGGACAAAGGTTGCGTATACAAATATAGATGGTTTTATGTCGAGCAAGGTGGAGCTAGAAGATTATCTAAAGAGGGAAAACCCCGACATCATGTGCATAGTGGAAACTAAACTCAGAAATGATATACAGGTGCACGGAATAAATGATGACAGGTACAAAGTATGGAGGAGGGACAGAAAAGGGAAGGGAGGCGGTGGAGTAATGGTAATGCTCAAGACTGACATTAAAGTGGACAAGGTTGAAATTGGCAAAGGAAGAGCGGAAATATTGAAGATTAGGATATCCACAGGCATAGGAAAAATGAGAGCTTTTGCGGTAGTATACGTCCCACCAAAATCCGGATCATGGAAGGAGAATGAATACCAAGAGTTAATGAGGGATACGAAAGAGGAGCTGGAAAGACTGACGAGAGAAAATAAAGACCTGATATTGATGGGAGATTTCAATTGCAAGGAGATTGATTGGGAAGTATTCGAAATATCAAGCAGACAAGACTCATGGGGAGCAGATTTGTTGGAACTAGCAATGGAAAATGGGATGACGCAATTGGTGAAGGAAAACACAAGGTTCAGAGGAGCCGACGAACCTTCGAGGCTTGATCTGGTGTTCACAAGAGAGGTAGAAGACATAAGCGATATAATTTACAAAAGCCCACTAGGCAAAAGTGACCACGTTATAATTGAGCTGGTTCTTTCAGATGCAGGTGCAGAAGAAAGGAAGGAAGCACATAGGAGAAATAAACTGAACTATGGATAAGCAAATTTTGGAAACCTCGCAAGATTCTTTGAGAGAAAAGACTGGAGTGAATTGTTAAACTCCGGCACCGTTCAAGAAAAATATGAGATATTTCTTAGGATATACATGGAAGGAGTTTCTAAGTATGTACCAAAGTATAAGGAAGGAAGGCCGGGAGTAAACGAGTGGTTCAATATAAGGTGTGAGGAGGCAAGAACGATAAAAGAGAAAGCCTGGAACAAAATGCGGAGGAGAAATACTCAAAAGAATAGAGATGACTTCAAAAAAGCAAGAAACAATTATGTTCACATAAGAAGACAAGAGGAGAGGAAGTATGAGAAAAACATTGTGGACAAATGTAAAGGAGAACCCAAACTATTCTACAGGTTCATAAACGGGAAACTGAAGGAAAAGGTTGGCATCAACAGGTTAAAAGTGGACGGGGTAGAGTACGATGATGAACGATCCATCTGTGAAGTTATGAACAAAAGATTTCAAGAAGTATTCACGGAGGAGAGGGAGTTTGCGGGTGATGGAGAAGGTGGGGTTGCGGTTGGGATGGAGTGTATAAGAGTGGAGAAGAATGACCTGCTCGCCAGAATGAAAGGATTGGATGGAAGAAAAGCAGTGGGACCAGACGGAGTCGCAGGAGCGATCCTGAAGGAATGCAGGGAACAATTATTACTCCCAGTATACAACATCATTACTTCCAGCTTGAAGAAGGGCAAAGTACCGAAGGAGTGGAAAAAAGCCTGCATAGTTCCAATTTACAAGGGAGGCAGCAAAGAAGATCCTCTAAACTATAGGCCGGTTTCTTTGACAAGTGTCCTGAGCAAGCTATGCGAGGGAATAATAAAGGATCAGTGGATAAAGTATTTGGAAAGTAACAAGGTTATTTCTGAAGCCCAATTCGGGTTCAGGAAGGGGAAGTCATGTGTTTCAAATCTTCTGAGCTTCTACTCAAGAGTGATTGATGTGGTCCAGGAACGGGAAGGGTGGGTGGATTGTGTCTACTTAGACTTGAAAAAAGCGTTTGATAAAGTTCCACATCAGAGATTGAAATGGAAACTGGAGAATCATGGCGGAGTTAAAGGGAAGCTTCTGGATTGGATGGAGGATTACTTATTGGAAAGGCAAATGAGCACAGTGGTTAGAGGAGTTGAATCATCATGGAGAGAAGTCAGGAGTGGAGTACCACAGGGTTCAGTGTTGGGACCAATTATGTTTGTGGTGTACGTCAATGACATGTTAGAGGGGATCGAAAGTCATATGAGTTTGTTTGCAGATGATGCAAAACTAATGAAGAGGATAGAGAATGTGCGGAGTTGCGAACAACTGCAGGAAGATTTGGACAGGATAAACAGGTGGAGCCAGGACTGGCAAATGGAGAAATGTAAGGTGATGGAGATAGGGAGTAGTGCAGTGAGACCAAGCGGGAGCTACAGAATGGTAGGAGATGAACTGAAAAAGGTAACAGAGGAGAAGGATTTAGGAGTGGTAGTACAAAACACACTCTCACCAGAGAAACATGTGAATATGATTGCAGGAGCAGCGTACAGACTAGTCATTAATATGAGGACGGCATTTCATTTCATGGATGAAGAGATGGGGAAGAAATTGATTGAGTCAATGATCCATCCTAAACTAGAATATGCTTCAGTAGTGTGGGCCCCGCACAAGAAAAAGCATATGAACAAGTTGGAAAGAATACAGAGGGCAGCCACGAGGATGGTTCCGAGCTTGGCTGGATTGTCGTATGAGGAGAGACTGGAAAAATTAGGTTTAACGTCCTTGGAAGAAAGGAGGAGAGGAGATATGGTTATGATCTACAAGTATATGGGAGGCATTGAGAAGAGGGATAGGGAGGACTGGCTAGTTTGGGACGAGGGAAAACACAGAGGTCATGGTAACAAGCTGAAAAGAACGCGATGTAGGAGGGATGTCAAAAAACACAGTTTTCCTTACAGGTGTGTGGATGAATGGAATAGACTAGACAGGGAGATAGTGGAAGCGGGAAGTGTAAATTCGTTCAAGCAGTATCTTGATAATTATATGAAAGGAGACAGGACAGTCCGAGCCTAGCTCATATCCTGTAAAACACAAGTAGGTGAGTACAACTAGGTGAGTACACACACACACACATACCCTGCATTCGTACTCAGCCTCTATATGTGTGTACTGGGTGGGGAAATGAACAATACCAGCCGATTCGAAGCTTTCTGCTCCTCACACTCTGGTCAGAAATTATGTATGACGAGTGTACAGTCCTCACACCAACACCACGTCCCATGCAGTGTACAACAGGTAAACATCACATTATTCACTGACACACAACAGCAGCAGCAGCAGCAGCAGTAGTAGTGACTTCTTCTCGTAGTCTACAGCTGAGGAATCATCACCACTTGTCACCACACCTTCACCAAACACCTGTAATGATATTATTAATTAACATTAGTTTGGTGTATAAGCAAGTGTTCTGGACAGTTCAGCATCTTGATTCCTCCAAAGTCCAATTTTGATGCGAAATTGTGTGTGTGTGTGTGTGTGTGTGTGTGTGTGTGTGTGAGAGAGAGAGAGAGAGAGAGAGAGAGAGAGAGAGAGAGAGAGAGAGAGAGGAGAGTGTGTGTGTAATAATAATAATAATAATGATGTGTGAGTGTGTAAGAGTGTGAGTGTGCGTGCGAGGGTGTGTGTGTGTGTGTGCCTGTGTGTGTGTGTGCCTGTGTGTGTGTGTGTGCCTGTGCGTGCGTGTGTGCGTGCGTGTGTACCTGTCCGTCCCTCTCTCCTCCCATCCTATACCTGTCCCAATCACCTGACCCTATACTCGACCCCCTCCTGGCCCCACCTGTCACTCTGGGTTGAGGATGGGCAAAGGAGAGAATGGAGTGGCGAAGGTTTAGCATAAGGAAGGAAAGGAGTGGCGAAGGTTTAGCATAAGGAAGGAAAGGAGTGGCGAAGGTTTAGCATAAGGAAGGAAAGGAGTGGCGAAGGTTTAGCATAAGGAAGGAAAGGAGTGGCGAAGGTTTAGTATAAGGAAGGAAAGGAGTGGCGAAGGTTTAGCATGTGAGTTTTAGAATTGGAATGGCAAGGGGTTTGTTTGGTGAGGAGTAGAGGATTGGTTAGGAAGGATATACAAGAGTAAAAACAGTGTAAAGCTACTTCAAGCAACAACAACATACGTATAAAGTAAAAACAGAAGACCATTTTCAAAATAAGCAGCAGACATTTAATAAAAAAATAGCAAGCCGCAACCCCATCAATCCTTGACGTATTTCCTCACAGGCCTACGAATTACACCCAGACCTCACAGGCCTACGAATTACACCCAGACCTCACAGGCCTACGAATTACACCCAGACCTCACAGGCCTATGAATTCCACCCAGACCTCAGCATTTTGTAAGTCAGCTGTGTTGTCCTAGTGAAGAGACTGGTGGTGTTTACTGGGGTGATGAGGGAAGGAAACAGACTATAATATAATTTATACCTCAGTGCTGATGGTATGTTGTTGTGGCAATATCAACAACCCATACACACACGGTTGCCTCACAAGTGCGTCATTATCTTTATGTCAAGGTGATCTAGAGTTTCTTAAGAGTTAAAACGAGAAAGGAGCTCCAAGTGAGATGTATGGCCATGTTTCACTTGTGTTACATTGGAGCTTCTCGATTCCTCTAAAGTAGGCGAGGAAACAGGACCAGAAGAGCAAGAATAATGGTGTTTTGTTGCTTGGAATAGATTGGAGGATTTAGTTGCTCCAGATTTACCAGCACAAAAAATACTTGGTATAGTTCTGATATTTTTGGAGATTATGATTCCTCCAAAATATTCCAGGCAACAGGCTACCATTATATTTCTTTATATGGGTGTGTTTTCTGGCCTACTTTGGAGGAATCAAGGCACTGTAATGTACCAAAAGTATACTCTCCCCATAATTAAGACTATATAGTGATTTGTGTACAGCTTAAGAAACTGTCATGGGGTTTTTAGTGTGACATTTTTTCGTGGGATTATCGTGGGATAAGGAGAGAGTATACTTTTGGTACATTGGAGTGCCTTGATTCCTCCAAAGTATGCCAGGAAACAGGATCAGATGAACACAAATAATGGTGTTCTGTTGCTGGGAACAGTTTGGAGGAATAATTATCTCCAAAAATAAAAAAAATAAAAAATAAACAAATGGTATGTTATTTCTTCCAGGTTTTATATTAACAGTATAAAAAATAACTAAAAAAATAGTATGTTTTTTTCTTTTGTGTCTTCCTATTTAACTACACACACAGTCCTGTATTTATTATTGTTAAGGGGATAATAAATACATGACTGTGTGTGTAGTTAAATAGGAACACACAAAAGAAAAACATACTATTTTTTTAGTTATTTTTTATACTGTTAAAATAAAACCTGGAAGAAATAACATACCATTTTTTTATAATGTTAATATAAAACCTGAAAGAAATAACATATTATTTTTTTTTTTTTATAATGATAAAATAAAACCTGAAAGAAATAATATAAAGTAGAGATTAGCATGAAAGAATGCAAGTAAAAAGGAGAGGTGAGGTGAGGGAGTAGGAATAATAATAAATAATAAATGCATAAATAAAATAATATGCAAAAAAATAAATTTAAAATAATATTAAATAATAAATGCATAAATAAAATAATATGCAAAAAAAAAATAATAATAATAATAATAAATAACTAAAAAAAAACATCAAAATAAATAAAGAAATAAAATAATTAAATTTAAAATAATAATAAATAAATAAAATAACATCAAAATAAATAAATAAATAAAATAAAACAAAATAAAATAAAGGCCTTAACCCATTCATTAGGTTGGACACAAGGTTTGTGTCCAAACTGTGTTTACGTGTGTTAGGTTAGACACAACTGTTGTGTCCAAGGTATTATTTACTTCTCATTCTGAAACACAGGCACAGAGCTCTACTACAGTCTTACAGATATTGGTTTATTTACTAATTATACTTTTATCATTAGTCTTGTAAGTCTGGGATAGATAGGAACAATGATTTATAAATAAAAAAGTGGTTTGTAATAGTGAAATATAAACACTGGTAATAGTAACATTTTTGAAATCGAGTTGTGGCAACTTGTATAAATATTCCTCATATTCAAATGGGGCATTTTGATATTAACCTGACGGTATTTCTGC
The DNA here is from genome assembly GCA_034508575.1 of Petrolisthes manimaculis. Classification (NCBI taxonomy): domain Eukaryota; kingdom Metazoa; phylum Arthropoda; class Malacostraca; order Decapoda; family Porcellanidae; genus Petrolisthes; species Petrolisthes manimaculis. The sequence continues at coordinate 86,492 of JAWZYT010000361.1, forward strand.
ATAAGAGTTCTACCGTTTTTGTTTTAGTTTTTTTCCTGCATTTTTTATTTGTTCTATTCATTAGTGACCCTAATATTGATCTGTTGGTTTATATATATTCCCTAATCCCTTCAATCTTGGGGGAGAACGCTGGGAATCCGGGGTTTTGGGTGCGGGGAAACACTTAAATTATTTTGGCTTTATAGTACTGTAGTTTGTTAACCTGTATAAAGGTAAAAAAATTGAAAATCCGAGCCAAGTTTCAGCTTCTGCAATTTTTATGAGGGATAAAAGTCAATATTTTGGAAATCCGAGCCAAGTTTAAAAAAATAACCAAACCTAACCAGGGCAGACAACTGGGACCTAACTGGGGCAGACAACTGGGACCTAATTGGGGTAAAGTACAGGGACCTAACCGGGGCGGACAACTGGGACCTAACTGGGGCGGACAACAGGGACCTAACTGGGGCAGACTACCGGGACCTAACCTCACGTGCCATAACTTTATCATCCTTAGCAGACTAACGGACTGACCATTATAATTGTTGTATATAATTATTACCAGACTTGAAGGATATACAATTTGTACGGAATATGAATATAAATTTATCTTTCACTACTATGCAATAATATATCAAGCCTTTATTGGATTGATATAGATCAATATAGGCTACTAATGGGTAACCTATGACTGGAAGGTGTACTATATAGCTTTATAGACCTAATTTTTATTTTAAGACCGCATATTCTTCCTCTTGATTTTTTTTTTTTTTTTTTTTTTATGCTTCTACCCTCTTCTCTTTGCATTTATGTGTACAGCAAGAGAATGATACACCTTGTTACCATATACAGTATATCACTTGAAGGTACAGTAGACTAGATCGAATGATTGATTGAAATTACTGCTCCTCCATTTTATACACACAGTTCAGAAATGTAGAGAGATAATAAAAACTGAATATTTACATGTGGAAATAAGACCTACTAAAAAACGACGACTTGACACCTTCAACAGCCTGCTTAGTCCTGACATACAGTACCCATGCCAGTACCTAAATATGACATAGCCATGCCAGTACCTAAATATGACATACCCATGCCAGTACCTAAATATGACATAGCCATGCCAGTACCTAAATATGACATAGCCATGCTAGTACCTAAATATGACATAGCCATGCCAGTACCTAAATATGACATAGCCATGCCAGTACCTAAATATGACATAGCCATGCCAGTACCTAAATATGACATACCCATGCCAGTACCTAAATATGACATAGCCATGCCAGTACCTAAATATGACATAGCCATGCCAGTACCTAAATGGGGCAGTGGTGAGTGCTTTGGTCACCACACAATAATTATACATTATTATTATCTCATACCGATACATTTTTTTTTCGCAGAAGCATAACCCTGCAAATTATTGCCTTGTGGTATGATAATGCAAACACTGTGACCAATATACCATCCAAATTAATGTGGAAGTAGTGATTTGGTGTAATAATTATTTTTCACTTAGGGTTAGCACGAAAAAAATAAATAAAAACACACTTTTTGGTGGAGAGTAATTATGATGTGTAGTTCAGTACAGTATTGTTTTGTGTACATACTGCATAGCATATGTGGGGGAGTGAAGATGTAGGGTGAGTAGTTATGTAGGATATGTGAGGATGTGTTGAAAGATAATGGAGGTGTGTGTGTGTCACTGTAATAAAGTATGTGAAGATATGAAGAAAAGTAGTGAATATGTATGGAAAATGTGTAGAAGGTACATATGTATGGAAAATGTGTAGAAGGTACATATGTATGGAAAATGTGTAGAAGGTACATATGTATGGAAAATGTGTTGAAGGTACATATGTATGGAAAATGTGTAAAAGGTACATATGTGTTTGGTATGCAATGAATATGTGTTTTGTATTGAAGATGTGTGTTTGGCTGTATAGATAGATGTCTGCTTAGTAGTAAAGCAGTATAGAAGAAGGCAGTGAAGGTTTCATTTTGTTTTGTAATGAAGAATTGTGGAAGGCAATGAAAATGTTTGGATGTGAATTTGGGGGAAGAAGTGTAGATAATAAAGAAGTACAGTACAGTAGAAAGGAGAGAGTAAGTGTAGATAATAAAGAAGTACAGTACAGTAGAAAGGAGAGAGTAAGTGTAGATAATAAAGAAGTACAGTACAGTAGAAAGGAGAGAGTAAGTGTAGATAATAAAGAAGTACAGTACAGTAGAAAGGAGAGAGTAAGGCTGGGTTCTCACCAATACGTTTGCAATCCGTTTGCACGGAGTCCGTTCAGGTTGATGACGTCACGAACACAACGTCCAGACGGACACAGAGGAGTTGAGCGCCGTTTCCCGCCCGTTTCTTCACATCAACTACAAGCGAATATAGCCGAGTTTTTACCGGAGATGGATAAGGATTTACTAAAGGCATAAAATAATAACCAATAAACTAGATACCATATCAGCCTATTAAAAATGTGGATGTTTTCTAGTATTTTTAATTACAACCTTTATATATGCATTTACATTACAAATATTATTTAGAATCATGGATGATATCAAATAATTTTTTAATTCAATCATTTTGTTGTACCTGGTCTTCAACTTTTAATAATTGTGTTTTAATGTAGTGAGCAGCTACAACTGTTGTTTTGTCTGGTAGACTGTTTGTTTACCCAGCACCAGAGTACAGTGTTACCAAGCCTACACCCAGCACCAGAGTACAGTGTTGCCAACCCTACAGTTCCAATGTACATTCTTATTAATCGTACATAAATTGACGAACTACACACAAATATATTATGATTATTATTTTATTTACATAAAATCATATCATTTTGCGAACAAATAAGTTTAATTCATATTATTTTCATATGTTGAGGAATCAACAACATTATAAACGGACACCACCGCCAACGTTGCTATTCAAAAAGATGAATTCAGTTCATCGTCAACGTTGGACGTGGTCCGTCTAGGTGAGGTCGCAACGCGCACCACATTCCCACTGTTTGGGCACATACACGGACGTTGGTCACCACATTCCCACTGTTTGGGCACATACACGGACGTTGGTGACGTCATCAACGTGAACGGACTCCGTGCAAACGTATTGGTGAGAACCCAGCCTAAGTGTAGATAATAAAGAGGTACAGTACAGTAGAAAGGAGATAGTGAGGATGTCTGATAGTGCATTGATAAGCAACAAGGACTGTGGATAGTGGAGATAATTATGTGCTCAGTATAATATATTAATAGTATGCCATATTAGGAGATAAATAGAAAGATGGCTATATATTTTAGTATGCCCTTAGATAGCAGGGATAGTACCTGGTTGGCTAACACATGACACTAATGCCAATAACATTGTACCATTATTAACACAATTATTCACAAACACACGTAAAAAATGTCCAAAGTTTGGGTGTTTTATGGTACGGTATATGTAATAATAATAATAATAATAATAAGTTTTGTTGAAGATAACTGCAAGCTCTGCGCTGTTTATTTTGTAGCAAATCTTTTCAAGTTTGCGAATTGTTTTCTTAGTATTGCTGGGGAGATGGAAAAGCAAATTACCAAGTGAGTTTATTGGCCTGACGTTTGTGTGTGTGTGTGTGTGTATGTGTGTGTGTGTGTTTTCTTAGTATTGCTGGGGAGATGGAAAAGCAAATTACCAAGTGAGTTTATTGGCCTGACGTTTGTGTGTGTGTGTGTGTGTATGTGTGTGTGTGTTTTCTTAGTATTGCTGGGGAGATGGAAAAGCAAATTACCAAGTGAGGTTATTGGCCTGACGTTTGTGTGTGTGTGTGTGTGTATGTGTGTGTGTGTTTTCTTAGTATTGCTGGGGAGATGGAAAAGCAAATTACCAAGTGAGTTTATTGGCCTGACGTTTGTGTGTGTGTGTGTGTGTATGTGTGTGTGTGTTTTCTTAGTATTGCTGGGGAGATGGAAAAGCAAATTACCAAGTGAGTTTATTGGCCTGACGTTTGTGTGTGTGTGTGTGTGTATGTGTGCGTGTGTTTTCTTAGTATTGCTGGGGAGATGGAAAAGCAAATTACCAAGTGAGTTTATTGGCCTGAAGTTTGTGTGTGTGTGTGTGTGTGTATGTGTGTGTGTCTTTTCTTAGTATTGCTGGGGAGATGGAAAAGCAAATTACCAAGTGAGTTTATTGGCCTGATGTTTCGGCTTTCTCTCAAAGCCATTCTCAAAGGAATGAGTGTCTTACAGAAACCAGGTATATTTATAGTCCCTGTATGGAGGTACAGCTATGCGTACTGCGCCCTGATTGGCTGCTAGCGGTGACACACAATCAGGTGCGACCGCTAGCAGCCAATCAGAATGCAGGGACCATAAATACTATTAAAACATAATTGTAACCATTATTATTATTATTATATACATGCCATTATCAGAGATTATTATTATTATTGCTATTATCATACATATTGTCATTATTACTATTGTTATTACCATTATTTTGACACAGGATCAAGTGCGACTGCTAACAGCCAATCAGGGCGCAGTACGCATACAGGGACTATAAATATACCTGGTTTCTGTAAGACACTCATTCCTTTGAGAATGGCTTTGAGAGAAAGCCGAAACGTCAGGCCAATAAACTCACTTGGTAATTTGCTTTTCCATCTCCCCAGCAATACTAAGAAAACACACACACACACAAACGTCAGGCCAATAAACTCACTTGGTAATTTGCTTTTCCATCTCCCCAGCAATACTAAGAAAACAATTCGCAAACTTGAAAAGATTTGCTACAAAATAAACAGCGCAGAGCTCGCAGTTATCTTCAACAAAACTTGTATCAAAGAGGGTTTCCTTCCCAAAAATAATAATAATAATAATAATTTTCATATTAATAATAATAATAATAATAATAATAAAAATTGCACCATTATTGACACGTAATTTTTTTCCTAAATTTAGGTGTTTTATATATGTTATGATAATAATAATAATAATAATAACTTTGATCTAGGTCTTACTTACCTTGTAAAACTTCCAATAGTCTGCTCAGGTTAGGTCCTGGTAGTCTGCTCAGGTTAGGTCCTGTTAGTCTGCAATGGTTATGATTAGGTTAGATTAGATTAGGTTAGGTTAGGTTAGGTTAGGTTGGGTTAGGTTATTTATGTATGGATAAAACATTAAATTTGCACAATAAAATGGATGTTAAAAATGAACTCATCACTTAAATGAAAAAAGTCTTAGAATGGTGTAAATAAATGGGTAATAAAGGTAGAAACACCATACACAATAACTATAATTCTTTCAATATTTACCGATAATAATAATCATAAAAGTAGTTGAAGTAGTAATAATAATAGTAGTTATAATAATAATAAAAATGGTAGTAATAATAATAATGTGAAATGTAATACATTGAGGTGGTTTGGACATGTAGAGAGAATGCAAGGTGAAGAGTTTGTAAATAAGGTGTATGTAAGGTGAAGAGTTTGTAAATAAGGTGTAGGTATGTAAGGCGAGGAGTTTGTAAATAAGGTGTATGTAAGGTGAGGAGTTTGTAAATAAGGTGTATGGAAGTGAAGTTGTGGGCTGTGGTGTGAGAGGCAGACCACCAGTTAGATGGCAGAACAGAGTGGAAGAGTATGTAAAGGAGAGTAACATGAGAGGGAGTAGGGAGTAAGGAGAGAGTGTTGGAACAGAGTGGAAGAGTATGTAAAGGAGAGTAATGTGAGGGACAGAGTACGGAGTAAGGAGGGAGTATGTAAAGGAGAGTAATGTGAGGGGGAGGGGAGGGCTGGACCAAGTAAGGAGGGAGTGTTGGAACAGGGAAGACTGGAGACTTTTCTGCCGTGGCCACCCCCTTGGAGGGAGTTCCCGGAGGGAGCGAGGCATCAGAGCTATAGATAGATAGATAGATAGATAGATCATAATGTATTATTACAGAATAACTGGGTTTTCGGCTAGGCTTGAGCAGTATCACCACATTAGGCTAGGTCCTGGAAATTTGCCCAGGTCATTTTATGATAGTTTACACTGGTTATACCCGGTAGTTTGCCCAGGTTAGGTCCCGGTAGTCTGCCCAGGTTATGTCCCGGTAGTTTGCCCAGGTTAGGTCCCGGTAGTTTGCCCAGGTTAGGTCCCGTAGTCTGCCCAGGTTAGGTCCCGTAGTCTGCCCAGGTTAGGTCCAGGTAGTTTGCCCAGGTTAGGTCCAGGTAGTTTGCCCAGGTTAGGTCCAGGTAGTTTGCCCAGATTAGGTACGGTAGTCTGCCCAGGTTAGGTCCCGGTAGTCTGCTGTGGTCTAGGTTAGGTTAGGTCAGGTAAGACTAGTTTCCAAATCATGTTTGTAAACGGGGCATATCTCGAAAACGAGGCATTTCCGAGAGAAACACCATAGATGAAAAGTGTCTTAGAATGGTCCAAAATAGTGGGTAATGATACTAATATATACAATATAGTGAACCCAGGTTTTCTGTAAATTTACCCATAATTCTTCTTCTACATAAATACCTTGGTGTAGTCATTGTAATCCTCCTTTTGTAAATCCCTTGATGTAAATCTTCGTATGTAAATCCTTCTTCTGTAATCCCACTACTGAAATAAATAGATTTAACGTTAAATAATATATTTCTTGTTAATTAAATCCTTTATCAATAAAAATCCCCTTATTTCTCCAATTTGTCCTTATTTATATACCCTTAAAATAACAGTGAACCCATAAAAATAATAAAACAAAATCATTCTAATATTTATGGTAACATTTTAACACAGCCATTATTATCCACCCTTATTTAAACCCTTCAAAATTCCCTTATTTCACCAACTTACCCTTATTTATGTCCCTTCACCATTAACTGTATTCCCTTAACTAACCCTTAATATAATCTTGAGCCCTTAAAATATCCTTAAATGCCCTTAAAATGCAAATAAATACTAAAATATTCCCCTGCCAGGCTTTGAGCTTCACAGATGTAAACAAACCCAGGCGTCAGTGTTGCCAGTGATGATCTGAGGCGTCAGTGTTGCCAGTGATGATGATGACTGTGTGTCACCTTTACAACGGTACTCTCTCGCTGTCTATCCTTCTTCCTATCACTATCTTCCTATCCTATTCTGTACTACCTCCAGTCTATTCAATGTTGTTCCTATCCTATGTATGTGTGTATGTATGTATGTATGTATGTATGTACTTATTAGCTCTACACCTTGACACACTTCCTACCTTTCCATACACCTTGTCACACTTCCTACCTTTCCATACACCTTGACACACTTCCTACCTTTCCATACACCTTGACACACTTCCTACCTTTCCATACACCTTGACACACTTCCTACCTTTCCATACACCTTGACACACTTCCTACCTTTCCATACACCTTGACACACTTCCTACCTTTCCATACACCTTGTCACACTTCCTACCTTTCCATACACCTTACCACACTTCCTACCTTTCCATACACCTTACCACACTTCCTACCTTTCCATACACCTTACCACACTTCCTACCTTTCCATACACCTTGCCACACTTCCTACCTTTCCATACACCTTACCACACTTCCTACCTTTCCATACACCTTACCACACTTCCTACCTTTCCATACACCATACACTACTTCATACTTATTAGCTCTACACCTTGACACACTTCTTGGTCTTCCTATCACACCCTTTCTCGTCCACAATTATTCCTAAGTATCTATATATTGTGTCCTTTCAATCCCATTACCACCCAGTCTCCACGTACTACCTATATCCCGGTCATCACCATCTTATCACTCCCAAACTTGACATTAAAATCATTCCCATACTCTGTAATTACATCAAGTATTCTCTCACCTGTCTCTCTCACCTGTCTCTCTCATAATCACAACATCATTTGCATATAACAAAATATTCACTACATACTCCCCTATTACCTACATTTTTCCTCAGTCTTCTACATTTCCTATTACTCTCTTTCCTCTTCTTCCTCTCATTCTCATTATCTTTATTCCACCAACTCCTCATCAAACTTCTTTTATTTCTATTCCTTACCCTTCCTATCCTTTTCTCACCCACCTCTGTCACTTTCCTAACCAGGGAATCATTCAGTTCATCCACTCCTCCATCCATAGTCCATTCCATACTCCTCAAATCACACTTATACAAATCCCATCTTGCTTCTCGTATTCTCCATTTCTGCCCTCCTTTTACTACATTCTTGGCTGCCTTTCTCACACATTCATATTCTAATACTATCATGTTATGGTTACTCACCAAATCTATCCTTCTCTCTTATGGTTAGTCATCAAATCTATCCTTCTCTCTTATGGTTAGTCATCAAATCTATCCTTCTCTCTTATGGTTAGTCATCAAATCTATCCTTCTCTCTTATGGTTAGTCATCAAATCTATCCTTCTCTCTTCATCCATCCACATATACTGTACTCTCCTCCTGGCTCTTTCATTCACTAGCACATAATCAATCACAGATTCACTCCCTAACCTGGACCATGTTACACGTCCCTCACCTACTGTCACATTCATGTTCTCTACACCATACTCTTCCTTGAAATTTAACAAAAGTTCCCCATTTCCATTCACTTCCTCTCCTAAAATTCCTATATGTCCTATTCATATCACCCATGATAATAGTCTCTCTTTGTCTATTTTCCACAATCAACCTACCTATTATCCTGTATTTTCTTTCATTATCTTGTCTTGCTCCTGGACCCTGTATAGTCATATAATACACAATCAACAGGATCCTTTCATACTTCCCTTCCATCTTTACATTAAGATATACAGCCATGATGTCCTCACTCATTTCACATTCACCAGTTTTCACTTCCTCTATGTCCACGTCTATGTCATGTCTAACTAATAATCCCACACCTCCACTCTTCTTCTTCCATTTACTCCGTCCCTGTCCAATCATACTGTACTTATCACTGTTCATCTTCACTCTCTCACGTAACTGTGTTTCTGTCACACCTACTATATCCAGATTCCATTCACACAATTCATCACTCATATCTTCCAATTTTCCCACACCCCATCCACGCACATTCACACACCCTATTCGCATTCTCTTCATTCCTCCTTTCTCACAGTGCTGTCAGTTATCATCTCTAGCTTTCTGTCTGTCTGCTGACTTTCTAACTCTCTGTAGCTGCTCTGATGCCCTGATCCACTCTAGTACCCTTTTGCCCAGTCTCCTATTTCCCTCCATACCTAGGTGGACCCTGTCTCTCCCCAAATGGTCCACAGTGAGTTATGGCTCCATGTTAATAAAACTGACACCGACGTCATCATCCTTCATCATATCTATTTTCATTTTATTTATTTCCTTCTGTACCTGTTGTCTATTTACTTGGTTCCTTCTCTGCTCATACCACCTGTCTTCACTTGGCCTCCTCATCACCCCTACCACTGCCACTCTCACATTCTTCTTGCTCTTTTTCATTTCCTTTACTCCCTCTACTATCTCATTCACTGTGTCTTGAATCCTGCCCCTCTCCAGTCCGTTACCACCTCCCTGTATAACCATCACTCCCTCATTTATTACCTCTGCCTGTTCCTTGGCTGTTTCCATTATTCTGGCCCGGCACCTTCCCAGTAGGCATATGTTACCACTACCCTCTCCCTCTAGGGCCTAGGCCAATGACACTCCTAATATTCTTTTTCCTACTGTCCCCTACTATCACCCTAGGGAACATCCTCCTCTCAACACTCTTCTTTCCTCTCCTGTGTTTATATGGTATGAGTGTCTTCCTTCAACACTACTACATCATCATCATCTCCCTCATCTGTTATGCCCTGTTCTTTATCTCCATGTCATAAAACGTCATCCCCCCCCCCCCAGTGAGGTGTTCTTTGCTATTTTCTTACTAGACAGCACAGCCCTCACTGTGTCTTCTATGTCCTCTTTACTAGACAGCACAGCCCTCACTGTGTCTTCTATGTCCTCTTTACTAGACAGCACAGCCCTCACCGTGTCTTCTATGTCCTCTTTACTAGACAGCACAGCCCTCACCGTGTCTTCTATGTCCTCTTTACTAGACAGCACAGCCCTCACTGTGTCTTCTATGTCCTCTTTACTAGACAGCACTACCCTCACTGTGTCTTCTATGTCCTCTTTACTAGACAGCACACCCCTCACTGTGTCTTCTATGTCCTCTTTACTAGACAGCACAGCCCTCACCGTGTCTTCTATGTCCTCTTTACTAGACAGCACTACCCTCACTGTGTCTTCTATGTCCTCTTTACTAGACAGCACACCCCTCACCGTGTCTTCTATGTCCTCTTTACTAGACAGCACTACCCTCACTGTGTCTTCTATGTCCTCTTTACTAGACAGCACAGCCCTCACCGTGTCTTCTATGTCCTCTTTACTAGACAGCACAGCCCTCACCGTGTCTTCTATGTCCTCTTTACTAGACAGCACACCCCTCACTGTGTCTTCTATGTCCTCTTTACTAGACAGCACAGCCCTCACCGTGTCTTCTATGTCCTCTTTACTAGACAGCACAGCCCTCACCGTGTCTTCTATGTCCTCTTTACTAGACAGCACAGCCCTCACCGTGTCTTCTTTACTAGACAGCACACCCCTCACCGTGTCTTCTATGTCCTCTTTACTAGACAGCACAGCCCTCACCGTGTCTTCTATGTCCTCTTTACTAGACAGCACAGCCCTCACCGTGGCTTCTATGTCCTCTTTACTAGACAGCACACCCCTCACCGTGTCTTCTATGTCCTCTTTACTAGACAGCAGACCCCTCACCGTGTCTTCTATGTCCTCTTTCATCCTCCCTACCTCATCTCTCATACTCATTGGTTCCTCTATTAGATTCCTGGCTTTCAACGTGAGGGCAACATTTTCACTCTTCAACTTGCATGTCTGGCATTCCCATTCACCCTCATTTTTAAACCTATTTTCATACCCACATCGTTCACACGTCATATATATACTCTGTACAGCCACGCACCAAAGTTTCTGTACCCCCTCAGTGGAAGTCAGGGTCAGAGAGAGCAGAGAGGGTAGGTAAACGGACGGGAGCCACCACAGTGTTGTCAACTCTAACCAAGATAGTATTCCCGAATTCCGAACCATGAGTTGTGAGCTCCATATGAAGCATTCACTGGTGAGAGGGAGAGTCAGAAAGGGGGATAAGTGGAAGTATAGTTCTCAATCTCCACATCCTGTCTGCTTATATATGTGTTTTATTATTTTGACAACTTAAAAATTGTGCAGTTTTACTTTGTTATTGCAGTTATTATAATCATCATCATCATAATTATGTTGTCGCACCAAAACCGTATTCACTTTAGGTCAGTCATTTGCTTCCTTTTCATAACCCAGGTATAAGAACGTCTTTGTGCGTTGTGTAATAATTTATCTCTGAAGATTAACAGGGGCACCACAGGAATTTTTGCTACTTACCCCCAATTATTGATAACAATTAATAATATAATTGAAGACCTATGCACATAATATGGTGTGAGATTACTGTGATTTCCTTTATGTCATTATAGACAAATAAACATAACTATTGTGTATTCCATCACATAGAATATAATATCGTATCTACAGTATGATATTCCGCTTGTTTCTGAAGGCTTGGCTGGCCCTGATAACTGTACACTTCTCAAATATTTGACATTGAGTAAATCTCACATTCCTCTTTGACGTGATGAAGCAACAGCTGTATAAACTTTATCTCCCTGTATTTTATTTCTTATATGTATTTAGTTTTCATTTTAGAACACATGTAAGACCACAGGGCATTGATTATACTTTGATATTATTAAACATTTATTATTTAAATAATTGTCAACCCACATAACTTAGCATCTGAGACGCTGACTGCAAGGACCACAACCAGTCTCTCCGATTACTGCTGGCTCGTTGTTTTATTTGTAGGTTGAGGATTCGAAAAACTGAATCGACCCACGCCCTTCCACTATTCCTACTTTCCAACGTGTTAGTGAATTAATGTTATTGAGGCCCAGGGGGGCTGGACAAGATATTAGACCCATATTGTAATATAAAATGTTATGTGGTGGTTGACAATTATTTGAATAATAAATGTTTAACAATATCAAAGTATAATCAATGCCCTGTGGTCTTACATGTGTTCTAAAATGAAAAATAAATAAATATAAGGAATAAAATACTGGGAGATAAAGTTTATACAGCTGTTGCTTCATATTTCGTCTATAATGACATAAAGGAAATCGCAGCAATCTCACACCATATTATGTGCATAGGTCTTCAATTATATTATTAATTGTTATCAATAATTGGGGGTAAGTAGCAAAAATTCCCGTGGTGCCCCTGTTAATCTTCAGAGATAAATTATTACACAACGCACAAAGACGTTCTTATACCTGAGTTATGAAAAGGAAGCAAATGACTGACCTAAAGTGAATACGGTTTTGGTGCGACAACATAATTATGATGATGATGATTATAATAACTGCAATAACAAAGTAAAACTGCACAATTTTTAAGTTGTCAAAATAATAAAACACATATATAAGCAGACAGGATGTGGAGATTGAGAACTATACTTCCACTTATCCCCCTTTCTGACTCTCCCTCTCACCAGTGAATGCTTCATATGGAGCTCACAACTCATGGTTCGGAATTCGGGAATACTATCTTGGTTAGAGTTGACAACACTGTGGTGGCTCCCGTCCGTTTACCTACCCTCTCTGCTCTCTCTGACCCTGACTTCCACTGAGGGGGTACAGAAACTTTGGTGCGTGGCTGTACCTCTACTGTATTTTTTCCTCTCCCCACTGACCCACTCTCACAGAAACAGAAGCAAAAGTCTAGACAAATATAATAAATATAGTATAGTGCAGTACAGAGCTGAAAAGGGGCCACTAAAGACATGTAGACTGGGTTAATTGAGGTGAGGTGAGGTTAAAATTAGAGGCTCAGTTGGATCAGGTTAGGGATAAGGAGGTTGGGAAAAGGAGAAAAGGACGGTTTAAGTGAAGTGTAGGTGTTAGTAGTACTGGTGAATACAGAGATAAATTAAAATGGAGTTTAGGCAGAAATACTTATGTGAGAGATGGGATGAGTTCATGTGGCACTGATCGAGTGGTAAAACCAAAAGCACACAAACACATAGAAATATTAACCCCTCCGCGACGGGATAACTATGGATAGCCATTTTGTCAGTCCGGGGCTAGTCTTACTTTCCCTACTGCCTGTCCGGGCGCTTTTGGCCGATTTTTCCAAAATCGCTCTATTCCACTTACTCTGTACGTCTAAACTACGATACTGAACAACTTAAATTTGGTCTTGTTAGCACCATCAACTCTTCCTCTTTCCAATAAAACCAACCCCAGCTCTCTACAACTCTCCGTTGCCGAGAAATTAAGTGAGGAATGAAGGGTACTTTCTCGTGTGAGCGCGGCTGTGTTCGCTTAGGTGGCGTGGCTCTGACGACAACTGAACGTGGCCCGCGCGGGTGGCAGTCAGTGTTGTAAGTAAGCATGGCGCAACACAGAATCGGACACGCACGAGAAATCTAATCCACATCCATCCATGTTTACAGTCAGTAACACACTGACTGACGATGGTGATTTGTAGGGATGGTGGTGAAGTATAGCCAAGTAAAAAAAAAACCGCCAAATTGGGCTCGCAAATGCCGACATTGGCAATAGCGGTGCTTCATCCCGCCCGGTCACCACATGGCAGGCGTGTAAGACACGACCCGGGGGCTTCCTGGGGCCGTCTATGTCCGCGGTCCGGACATTAAGGGTTAACATCCATTTTATTGTGCAAATTTAATATTTTATCCATACATAAATAACCTAACCTAACCCAACGTAATCTAACCTAACCCAATCCAATCTAACCTAATCTTAACCATTGCAGACTACCAGGACCTAACCGGAGCAGACTACCAGGACCTAACCTGAGCAGACTATTGGAAGTTTTACAAGGTAATGTAGGTTTAACCTACTATATTGTTTGATGGTCAATAAGTATAGTAAAGTCTGTATTTTAGGTATTATATTAAATAGAAACAAAAATGATCATTCACAATATCACACAATAAGTTTAAGTTTACACACAAAATATATACAATACAAAATAATTATAAATATACACAATTGACTAATGATTAATGTTAAGTTACTGTAATATGCTCTGCTCTCTAAATACGACACACATACAGAGGAGTAGCCTCTGCCACCGTGTGAAGTAGAAGTGTAAATAATAGTGTATGTGTAAGTGGAAATGGAAGTGGTCAGCCCAGAGATGAGAACACTGGAAGTCTGATGCCTTGGTGGACGGCTGCCGGTGCTTATATAGCCCTGGTGATGACGTAGGGTCAGCCATGTTGATGAGGTGTCCTTCCCTCATTGGTTGGTGCACGATGAACCCTCGGGGTCTTGGTGAACTGCCGACGAGCCAAACTACCACTCACGATACTTCAGCAGTTTGCTGCGTGAACCGCTACAGGACCCTCCCCCAGATTACGGCTGGAATCGAACTGGTGGCATGCTGACTCTACCAGAACGGGTACGATAGTGTGTCGACTCCTGTTGCACTACAGGTACCTTTAGGGGAGAAGACAAAGAGGTTAATTCTTCTGGTGGATTCTGAAGATGTTCATTCTCTAAAAATGCTGGTTTCAGTCGATCAATGGACACAATTTCTCTCTTGCCACTACGAAGGATGGTGAAGGTCTTGTCCGTTCTTCTTAGCACTTTGTATGGACCATCATAGGTGTACTGAAGTCCTTGGCGGTGTCCATCATGGCGAAGTAGAACATGGGAGACTGTAAATAGGTCAGGCATTATAAACACATCCGTGACTGGAGCACGAGATTGTTTAGGACGAATCTCATTAAAATGGTTATGTAGTGATGAAAGAAATGTGCTGTGATCCCAGTTATTAGAATCTGTATGATGAACCATATCACCTAGGATTTTTAATGTTGTTCCAAAAACCAAGTCAGCAGATGACGACTGGAGATCTTCTTTGTAGCAGTTACGTATCCCAAGAAGACACAACGGCAGTCGATCGACCCAGTTGATGTTACCTTTGAGCACACTCTTCAGTTGCCTGTGGAAACGTTCAACCAACCCATTAGCAGCAGGATGATAAGCAGTGGTGGTCATCGCTGTGGTACCTAAAAGAGATGTTAGTAGTTTCCATAGGCTAGAAGTAAACTGAGAACCACGATCAGTCACAACTGTAGAAGGTATACCGTAGCGTGATATCCAGGTAGATATGAAAGATGTAGCTACAGTCTCTGCATCAATAGAGGTCATGGGACACGCTTCTGGCCATCTTGTATACCGATCCACCATAGTCAGGATATAGCGAAATCCCTTACAAGATGGTAATGGTCCCACGATATCAAGGTGGATGTTGTCGAAGCGGTTGGTCGCCAGAGGATATCGTCCGACAGGAGACCGTACATGCCGATAGACCTTGGACCGCTGGCAGTGCATACATTGTTTGGACCAGAGCAAAATATCTTTCCTCATAGAGGGCCATACAAACCTTGTTGAGATTAGCTGTAATGTTGCCTTACGTCCAGGGTGAGACATGTTATGAAGAACGAGAAAAAACGATTTCCTCATGTCCTTTGGTACAACTGGTCTTACCGTCCTGGTTGAATCATCACAGATGAGCTCTAGAGAATCATGATCTCTCACTGGTTGACGAACAATCCTCAGTGATGTTTCTGCCAGCTGGTTGAACTCTGGATCTGTGGATTGTAATAAAGCCATTTCCTTAAAATCTATGTTGGGTGTAGCTGATACTGTAGAAATTCTTGATAAGGCGTCAGCTACAATGTTGTCATGACCACTCACATGTCTGACGTCTGTTGTGAACTGTAACACAAAGTCAAGGTGACGCTGTTCTCGTGGTGCATGACTTGTCATAGATGTCTTTATGGCTTGTACCAATGGTTTATGATCTGTGTATAGAACAAACTCCCTACCTTCTAGGAATGGTCGAAAGTGTCTAATAGCAGAATAAGCAGAGAGTAGTTCTCTACCAAATGCACTGTAGTTGATTTGAGCATTCTTTAATTTCCGTGACCAGAAAGCTAATGGTTCCCACATACCGTTATGCCATTGTTGAAGGACTGCTCCCATAGAAGTGCTGCTCGCATCAGTGAACAAACCCATCTGTGCTGTAGGATCTGGATGATGAAGAGAAGTTGCAGTTGCTAGCGCAGTCTTGGCAAGGTTGAATGCTTCTTCAGCAGAGGGAGTCCATTTCACGATGTCCTTGATTCCTTTTCTCTTCTCCACCAGCAGGCTATGGACAGGAGCCAGAATTTCTGCAAGATGTGGGATAAAATTATGATAAAAATTGATGGAACCAAGGAAACGTCGCAAGGCTTTCTGAGTTCCTGGAAGAGGAATTTTTTTAATTATCTCTACTTTACTCAACAATGGCTTAATTCCCTGCGAACTGACGTGATGCCCTAGAAATTGTAGTTCATCAACACCAAAAACACATTTATCTGTATTGATGCAGATACCATTGTCTTTCAAGCGATCAAAAACTTCTTGTAGGTTATGTAGATGCTCCTCTTCAGATGCGCTGGCTACCAAGATGTCGTCAATGTACACGAAGACGTTGGTAAGTCCACGAAGTACAGTATCCATCAATCTCTGGAAAGTTTGACTGGCATTTCGTAGTCCAAATGGCATTCCGACGAACTCATATAGTCCAAAAAGAGTAGTAATAGCAGTCTTATGAATATCACTAGGATGAACAGGAATTTGAAAATATGCCTTGGTAAGATCAATCCTAGAAAATATCTTTGAGCCATGAAGAATGGAGTTGAAATCCCGCAGGTAGGGTATAGGATACCTGTCAGGAAGGGTAATTCTATTCAATGAACGAAAGTCTCCACAAGGACGCCAACTACCAGGAAGTGATTTTGGTACCATGTGTAGAGCTGAAGCAAATGAACTCTTACTTGGTCTGATGATGCCTTGATCCAGCATGTACTGAAATTCATCCTTGACAATCTTCAGTCTTGCAGAGTCGAGTCGTCGAGGATGGCAGAAGACAGGACTTCCACTGGTAGTGATGCGATGAGTTACATTGTGAGAAACTTCCTGCTTAATAAAAGGTGAACCAGTTATACTTGGATATTTATCAATAAGGGCTTTATATGATGCTCCACAGTCTGTAATGCACACCGATATAGACATTGATGCACACGACTCACCTCCTTGTATAGCAAGATTTGTTGAGTAGTCCACAATTTGACGGCAACGAGGTCGAACTGATAAATCAAAGTGGGAAAGAAAATCACAACCAATTATTGCATTTTCCACGTCGGCCAGGATAAATGACCAGTTAAACTTCCTTCTAAGTCCAAGAGAAACTGAAAGTCTAGTAGATACATAATGGTAGCATTGGCAGCTTTTAAAGTGAGGGCAGACACATGCTTCCTATCTATTGGTTTTGCTGGTAAAATACTAAACTGAGCTCCAGTATCAATTAAAAATGACATCCTTGAAAGTGGATCTTTGATGACAAATGACACTGGTACAGACCTTGGTGTCGCGTCAAGAGACGAAGTGCAAGAGTTTGACGCTCTCTCCGGCACCTCCATTAGTTTAAAGATCCATTATACTTACATGGAAGTACACACTTGTTGGCTTTACCTCCAAACTTGTCGTGGTACCAACAAAGTTTGCTGCTTCGGTCACGAGAAACAGAAGGTCGTCGAAAGTTCCTTTGGTGTTTCGAGGTGCTGCGACTTCTTGAATCACTAGATATCCTCTTCAACTGATGACAAATCTCGTCGAGAGTCTGGGAAATATTGTCTAGCCTAGCAGAGTTTGCTCGTGCTAAAGGACAATCTTGGTTTGAGTGGCATTCCGTACTGCTCACAGCATCAACAGCTGCAGAAGCTTGATGGAGAGAAGAAACGACTCTATCCGCAGTCCCAGCTAATGTGTCTAGTGGAGTTTCTGGAGGCAGGAATTGTAGGAAAGGCAAAGATTTATCAGGCATTGCTTGCAAAAATATTTGTCTCACCAATGGTGAATCTTTGTCTGTTATGTGTGGCTTCGTGAGCTCCAGCAAGTGACGTAGAAACTGAGATGGTTTACGGTCACCCAACTGCTGAGCAGAGAGAATAGAGCGAAGATTCTCTTCTATAGACTTCCCCAACCGACTCTTCAAAGCTCCACACAACTCGTCGTAAGCCTGATCTGAAGGATTACGAATCATGTCAATAAATTCCATGACTTGGTGTGCAGGAAGTAATGAAGCGGCTGTCTGAAACTTCACTTCTTGCTGTACAATTCGGGATCTCGCAAAGTAGAGGTCCAACTGTATAATCCAGATGTCTGGAGAGTCTTCCACAAAGGGTGGTGGTGGTCCATAAACAGCAGGTGGTTTAGTAGGGTTTTCCATTGTGTCACTTGGAAGGGTATTAGCATATACAAGAGAAAGTCAGATAAAAGTTACAATAACAACAGAGCAGGCATAAGGCAAAAAGTATATATATATATATATTGTAGACCATAAGGGTCACTCCGGGGTCACCATTTGTAGTTTTAACCTACTATATTGTTTGATGGTCAATAAGTAAAGTAAAGTCTGTATTTTAGGTATTATATTAAATAGCAACAAAAATAATCATTCACAATATCACACAATAAGATTAAGTTTACACACAAAATATATACAATACAAAATAATTATAAATATACACAATTGACTAATGATTAATGTTAAGTTACTGTAATATGCTCTGCTCTCTAAATACGACACACATACAGAGGAGTAGCCTCTGCCACCGTGTGAAGTAGAAGTGTAAATAATAGTGTATGTGTAAGTGGAAATGGAAGTGGTCAGCCCAGAGATGAGAACACTGGAAGTCTGATGCCTTGGTGGACGGCTGCCGGTGCTTATATAGCCCTGGTGATGACGTAGGGTCAGCCATGTTGATGAGGTGTCCTTCCCTCATTGGTTGGTGCACGATGAACCCTCGGGGTCTTGGTGAACTGCCGACGAGCCAAACTACCACTCACGATACTTCAGCAGTTTGCTGCGTGAACCGCTACAATATGAAGACACAACTGAAGATGGTGGGTTGTCTGCCCTCTTAGATTAACATACTACAAAACCTACATCTACACAACACACTTCTTTTATAAAAGGTGATATATATATATATATATATATATATATATATATATATATATATATATATATATATATATATATATATATATATATATATATATATATATATATATATATATATATATATATATATATATATTACTTTTGCTTTGTGGATTTGGTAGTGAAAAGTGCAGTCTGGTAATAATATTTGAGGAGTTTGGTAATGAGATAGATTTAAAATCTGGCAACCCTGACCCAAACACTAGCGCTCACCGTACAGCGACAGTACCTCATTCAACTCGTCGTAATTCTGTAACCATTAAACTTACAGACTTCCCATTGGTACCAATAGAAAGAGGAAGAGTTGCTCGTTCTCATGGCACTAAAATAATTCACTCATTCATTATAAGTTAGGAGTACAGAGCATGCAAAAACAGGCTATTTTACATGTTTTTAACTCAACCCCCGGTCCTGGGAGGCACAGTATTATCACTACCCCCGGTCCTTTAGGGGTTAACATTATATAAGAAATATAAGAAAGAAATAAGCCAAGAAAATATATTATATGATAATACGTATGGATCAGTTTCGAAATTTAAGTTAAAAATCAACACCCTAAATTTAATTAAGTGATAGAAAGTGATTTATAGGAGAATCAGAAAAATGTGAAGGGTGTGTGTGTGTGTGTGTGTGTGTGTGCAGAAAAGGAACACTTAGAATATTGTTTACTCTATTTACCAAATTTACAGAATACATCAGAATACATCAAAATTATGTGAACAATTATTATTTGAAAATATAGAAAAAGTAAAATATATATTAGTAGTAGAAGTGTGGAAAAAAAAACAGACAAAAACTCAGCAGGTATCGTAGAAAACAACAACAAAATAAATAACAAAAATAACAAAAAAATAAATAATAAATAAATAAATAACAAATAAATAAATAACAATAAATAAAAAACAATAAATAATCAAAGGGGAGCCGTTGAAAAGTTACAGAACTGAACTTACTAAACCTGAGCTGGTAACACTGATGAGAGATCAACAAACATCTGAGCTGGTAACACTGACGAGAGATCAACACAGCCAACAGACAGAGGTAATCATGGTTCCCAGACTAGAAGGTAAATATTGTCTTTATTTAATTATTTTTTTATTCCCTGACCATTCCAAGGTGTTGATAAGTAAATAAATGACCCCTATGATGTAGATAAAGGGTAATAAATGGATAAATAAGTCGATAAATGACGAAATAAGACGAACCGGTGAATGGAAAAAATAGATAATGATTTTGTTACGGGTAAATGTTGTCTTTATTTAATTAATTATTAATTACTTGGTTATTCCAAGGTGTTGATAAGTAAATAAAGGATCCCTGTGATGTAGATTAATGACGATAAATGGATAAATAAGACGATAAGATAATTATTTAATTATTACTACCTTTATTTTAATTATTATTTATTTCAAGATGTTGATAAGTAAATAAATGATGATAAATGGATAAATAAGACGATAAATGATGATATAAGGCAACAACAGATAATTATTTGATTATTACTACCATTATTTTAGTACCATTATTTATTTCAAGGTGTTAAGTAAATAAATTATCCCTGTGATATAAATAAATGGTGATAAATGGATAAATAATTGAATATTTAATCAATTTATTTATTAATTTAGTCAAGTTAAAATGTTTATAATAAATTTACAGAATTATTTCAATCACTATATTGTATATTTTAATATAATTACCTACTTATATAGATATTATACAGTATTTATTAATAATTACTATTTATGTAGACCATTCTAAAACATTTTTCATTATGGTGTTTTGGTAAATATTGAATGAATTACTATTTATCATGTACTGTTTTTTTCTACCTTCATTACCCACTTATTTAGAACATTATAAAACTATTTTATTCTATGGCATTTCATCCACAAATTTCAAAGACAATCAAAGGAAGCATTTTGAAATTAACCTAACCTGACCTGACCTGACCTTACCTAACCTTACCTCACCCCGCCCCGCCCCGCCCCGCCCCGCCCCGCCTTACCTTACCTTACCTTACCTTACCTAACCTTACCTAACCTTATCTTACCTTACCTTACCTTACCTAACCTTATCTTACCTTACCTTACCTTACCTTACCTAACCTTATCTTACCTTACCTGACCTTACCTAACCTAACCTAACCTAGACCACAGCAGACTACCGGACCTAACCTAACCTGGGCAAACTACCGTGAAATAACCGTGGTAAAGTACAGGAAATGGCCGGGGCAAAATACTGTATTTATTGAAAGAATTACCGTGTTATAGCAGTGTTGCCAGATCTGGCTAGGTCCCAGTATTTTGCCCTGGTCATTTCCCGTACTTTACCACGGTTATTTCCCGGTCGTTTGTCCAGGTTAGGTCCTGGTAGTCTGTCTTGGTTTAGGTTAGGTTAGGTTAGGTAAGGTAAGGTCAGGCTAATTTTAAAATGCCCCATTTAAATTTAACAAAAAACAACAACCATACACAATAACTGTAATTCCTTCAATATTTACTGAAAAAAATGTACGCATTAATGGTAATTCTTTCCATATTTACCCAAAAAATATACACAATAACAATAATAACAGTAATTGTTTCCATATTTAACATAGAGTACTGGTAGTTAAATATAGATATTGTTGTGTTACATATTTTATTATTATGATGATTATTACATTATTTACATTTCCAGGTAGGATTGATTAATGAGGTGTTGCAACAGGTGTGAACCAAGAGGTGTTGCAACATCAATTGTACATCAATGCACACTCCTTCATCCACAGGTAATTTTATTTATTTATTTTTGGTCTGTCATTGATTGCCTTCATCAACTATGAAATAATTAGTTGTTTATGTGTATATATGTAACAGTATGTATGTATGTATAATCTCTCTCACTCACTCATACTATCATTGCTTGCCTTCATCACTATGAAATAATTAGTTGTTTATGTGTATATATGTAACAGTATGTATGTATGTATGTATGTATAATCTCTCTCACTCACTCATACTATCATTGCTTGCCTTCATCACTATGAAATAATTAGTTGTTTTAGGCTACTGCTTGGTTTTATAAATAACTTTGGATTTGAAGATGGAACAACTACTTTGTATATCTTACAGTATACTTGGCAACACATATGTGTAGTGTTGTGTTGCTGTCTCAGTGTCCTTGACTGTACATGACACACTCAGGTCACACCTACTTACTGTTGGTCAGGTCAAGTAATTCATTCCTTGCTATACCATCACCATGAAATATTCATCACACTCCCTCTGTCCTGCTTTGTACAGCCAAGCAAAGGATATTATATAGAGAGTAAAGGGATATTTTATAGGAAACAAAGTCATAGCATGAGAAAATACTAAAGTATATTGAGAGACAGACAGATAGAGAGACAGACAGGAGGGTAAGGTAAAGAGGGGGATTATAAGTTTATAGGCCTGGTGACTGATGCCCGGGGTAGTAGTACAGACACCTCTGGCCATCACCCAGAGTATCAAATAGTGCTGGTTTGACTATTACTTAGACTAGACTAGACCACAGCAGACTACCAGGACTTAACCTGGACAAACTACCGGGTCTTAACCCGGGCCGACTACCAGGACTTAACCTGGACAAACTACCGGGTCTTAACCCGGGCAGACTACCGGGACTTAACCTGGACAAACTACCGGGTCTTAACCTGGGCAGACTACCAGGACTTAACCAGGACAGACTACCGGGTCTTAACCCGGGCAGACTACCAGGACTTAACATAGGCAAACTACCAGGTCTTAACCTGGGCAGACTACCAGGACTTAACCTGGGCAGACTACCAGGACTTAACCTGGGCAAACTACCGGGTCTTAACCTGGGCAGACTACCAGAACTTAACATAGGCAAACTACCAGGTCTTAACCTGGGCAGACTACCGGGACTTAACCTGGGCAGACTACCGGGACTTAACCTGGACAAACTACTGGGAAATAATCGTGATAATGTACAATGAATGACTGGGGCAAAATACTCGGATCTGTCAACACTGCTACAAAATGGTAATTCTCTCAATAAATACCATAAACTGTAATGCAGCACCTCTCATTATTATTATTATTATTAGCATCATTATCATCATTATTATTATTAGCATAATTATCATCATCATTATTATTATTATTATTATTATTATTATTGTTATTGTTATTGTTATTATTATTGTTATTATTATTATTATTATTATTACTGTGTCTACTTGATGAACTAACATTATTTAATTAATATTTCAGGTTCACAGACAGTTGATAGATAGATAGTTTGTGATAGATACATACATACATACATACATACATAAAGAGAGAGAGTGAGTGAGTGTGTGTGTGAGAGAGAGTATATATAGATTGATGGATGGATAGATAGATAGTTTGTGATAGATAGATACATACATACATAAAAAGAGAGAGAGAGAGAGAGAGAGAGAGAGAGAGAGAGAGAGAGAGAGAGAGTATAGATAGAAATGCCTATATTTTAATGTTTTTGTATCCAATGATTTTCAGAAATGATGCATTTTGTTAGTTTTCATTTCTCTCTCGTACACACACACACACACACACACACACACACACAGCTGTGATTTCCTGTGATGTTGTTTAGGGGTGACGGCCTAGGTCACGCTGGTGCACCACCTTTAGTTGGTCGGTGTAACTTGATGTAGCAGGCTGTTCCCTTCAGTGGCCTGGTAATAATGGGGCAGTGGCTGGTGTGCCACCTTTAGTTGGTCGGTGTAACTTGATGTAGCAGGCTGTTCCCTTCAGTGGCCTGGTAATAATGGGGCAGTGGCTGGTGTGCCACCTTTAGTTGGTCGGTGTAACTTGATGTAGCAGGCTGTTCCCTTCAGTGGTCTGGTAATAATGGGGCAGTGAGGGTTTGTCCACCACCTCGTCTAGTCGGGTTTTGAATCTTTCTAAAGATCCAGAGTATGATGGTAGCTCTCGTGGGATACAGTTGAACAGCCGGGGACCCTGCACTGCTATGGAGTTTTCTCTTAGTGTTTGTAGTGTTGTCCATGTCGTCAATATCAGTGGTATGGTGTACATTAGGTCTCTTCTTCCATGTAGTGTTGTCCATGTCGTCAATATCGGTGGTATGGTGTACATTAGGTCTCTTCTTCCATGTAGTGTTGTCCATGTCGTCAATATCAGTGGTATGGTTTACATTAGGTCTCTTCTTCCATGTAGTGTTGTCCATGTCGTCAATATCAGTGGTATGGTGCACATTAGGTCTCTTCTTCCATGTAGTGTTGTCCATGTCGTCAATATCAGTGGTATGGTGTACATTAGGTCTCTTCTTCCATGTAGTGTTGTCCATCTCGTTATATGGTACACATTAGGCCTCTTCTTCCATGTAGTGTTGTCCATCTCGTTATATGGTGTACATTAGGCCTCTTCTTCCATGGTTGGCTGTTCAGATTGAGCTTTCGTTTTCCAGATTAGGGACAAGTCCATTAATAATTTTCCAAATGTATATAATTATGTATTGTTCTCGTGTTCTTTCCAGTGAGTATAATTTGAGGACAGCTAGTCGTTCCCAGTAGTTATTATCCTGCATACCCGCCATCCTTGTAGTAAATGTTCGTTGCATTGCTTCTACTTTTCTAATTTGTCCTACTGTACTTGGATTCCAGAGAACACAGCAGTACTCTAAGAGAGGAAGTATAAGTGCTTTATATAGTGTTAGAAGTACAGTACAGTACAGTGGGCTCTCTTGTTGTAAAGGTTCTTAGTATCCATCCCATTGTCTGTCTCACCTTTGTAACTTCTGTTGTCTATTTGTTGTTGAAAGTTGCCATCATCACTTAATGTTACTCCTAGATCCTTGACGTGTCTTTAATTATTTGTCCTTCTGATGTTCTATAATAATTGTTGGGGATATCAATATTGGGATGACGGTATCTCATCAACTCCAATTTGGAGCTGTTGAAACTCATGTTGTTATTGGCTGCCCACTGGTATATTTTATTTAAATCCATTTGTGTCATTCTAAGGTCTTCGTTGTTCCTCACTGTACTCAAAAGTCTAGTGTCACCTGCAAAAAAAGATGCAGTGCAATGGGTAATATTTGTGTCTATATCTCTCATGAATATTAAGAATAGCAAAGGGCCAATGACTGACCCTTGTGCCACTCCGCTCAACACTCCTTCTACAACAACTGCTTGGTTTCTGTTCTCTAAAAAGCACTTTATCCACTTGAGCAGTTTTCCTCTGATTCCAATATGTGACAGTTTCTGTATCAGTATTTGGTGGTCGTCTTTGTCGAAAGCTTTCGAAAAGTCTAGATAAATCGACTGTGGCATCGTTCTCAAGTGAATGTAACATGTCCATACGGTGTTGCAGTAGTTGTGATAGACACGATCTACCATGTCTGAATCCATGTTGCTTGGCATTGTGAAGTGTGTGCATATCGAGGTATTCATTTAGCTTGCTCACAACCATTTTTTCAAACACTTTTATTACGTGTGATGTTAATGTGACTGGTGGGTAATTTTTGGGCTCTGTTCTGTCGCCACCTTTATAAATTGGGGTAATAAATCCCTCTTTTAGTATTGGTGGAATTACTCGTGTGTGAAGGGATACTCTCCAGAGGATGTAGATAGGTGTGGATAGTGTTTTCATACATTGTTTCAGTAATATAGCAGGGACACCATCTGGTCCTAATGAGGCCTGAGGTCTAATGCTGGATATTGATTGTTCCATATCTATTTCACTCAAGTCAATATCTCTAGACTCTATGTCTGAAGTTCTTGTTATCACCGGGTCAAGTTCTTCGTTTATTTGGTTATTTTGTCGTACACTAAATGCAGATACATATTGCATATTGAAGGCTTCT
>JAWZYT010000361.1:122500-242500 GCA_034508575.1 Petrolisthes manimaculis
TTGCTCTTTTTAGTTGTGTTGGGATGAGACCTGAGTCCAGAGAATTTCTGTATAGTATGCTCAAGGGAATGCTCAGCTCCTTGCCACACTTTTTAAGGAGAAGTGCCGGGAACTGATCTGGGCCGGCTGATGCGTTGTTTCCAATTCGGTGTAGGTTCAGTCTCTTGGGTAAAAAAGTCTTTGGGTGAGAGGATAATCTTTTCGTCACATGGGGTACTAAACACTTCCTCGTACTGCAGCCTTAGTATCTCTGCAATCTCCTCTGGTTCCTTGGTGAGGTGACCCTGCACAGCTTTCAGTGGTCCAACACCAGCTTTCACCTTGGATTTCGTGCCCGCATATTTATAAAAATATTTGGGGTTTGTTTTTATGCATGACACAGCTTTTGATTCTCTTCTTTCAGCCTCTGTTTCAACTGAAATTTTAAGTTTTCCTTCAATAGAGGCAATGCTGTGTTCTATCTTACGTTTAATTGATATGTCGGTAGTGTGCTTCATTCTTTTACGTAGTTTGGTTCGCTTCTGCATCAATGTCTTGCGATCTCGTGGTATACATTGTTTGTTTACTGTGCGTCTTGTGGGCACATGTTTCCTTGAGAACTGCAGACATGTTGATAATATTTGCTTATACTGTGACTCGGGATCAAAATCCTGCATGAGTTGATACCAGTCCACTTCACTAAGGTCACTTTTAAGGTTTACCCAGGACACAGACTCACTGAAAAAGTTAAGTTGGTTGAAATTGAGCGCTATTTGCGGTGCTGGGCTGACCTTGTTTTGGTGTTCATCTCTGGTTAGATTTGTTGCTATATTAACAATATATTTCTACAGTGTAGTCGTGGATGAGTTGGTCGTCGTTGGTCATAACAATGTCCAGTATATTTTTACCTCTTGTAGGAGTATTTATATGTTGATTCATGCAAATATCTGAGGCAAGGTTTAACAACGCTTCTGCTTGAGCTCGCATGTCTGCTGCTCCTCCATAGACCCTCTCTGATTCCCAGTTAATGAGAGGAAAATTTAGGTTTCCTGTAAGCATAATGGTAGGCATAGGTGGTGGAAAATTCTGTAGTATAGTTTGAATTTTGTTGAGTGGTTCAAGAAATTTTGTAGATGGACATGCTGGTGGTCGATAAATATTTATGAAAATCATATTTACATCTTTTATGTATAATACCTGAGCCTCATTATATGAGTTAGACTGGGAAAATAAAGTCTCAGTACAAGTTGCTAACTTGTTGTGTATGTATGTGATAACACCACCTTTTTTTCTTTGATCAGATCTGTCAGTTCTAAACGGTGTATAATTATCTATTTTTATTTCAGCTTCCTTTATATTGTCTGAGAGATGTGACCCGGTTAATGCTATTATGAGGGCCCTTTCTTCTTGTGCTAGTTCAGAAAGCAACTGTATTTTTGCTTTAAATTTATATGGTAAAAGGCCCTCGATATTGAGCATGATTACTTTATGTAGGGGGTTTGTGTAGGGCCCAGTTGTTGTGGGTATTGTTGTTGGGGCCCTTGTGTTGGAGGGAAACTCCCCTGCCATGGTACTAGCTTTAGTGCATGTATTATTTGTTGCTGTACCTGCTGCATTTGTTGTATCTGTTGTACGAAAAAAAATACCGAATCAGTTTGTTGGCCTTGGGCCTGGTGTGGTTGGGGGGTTGCTTCCTCCCTAGTTGTGTAGATAGGTGGATGAGTAAACAGGCTGGCAGTCGTTGGACGGCGTGTTAGAGTCGCTTGTTTGGGCTGTTGTTGTTGCTGTTGTTGTTGTTTTAGTTCCGTGGATGGGTAACGGCGAGTCCCCTTCAAATGAGTCTTTTACACTCTAGTTTGAGACACTCACGTCTTCTGTCCGAACCGTAGCAAATAGGAGGGTGAAAGTAGGTACACTTATTGCCCTTTTTGCATCCTTTCACTGGGTCCAGACCGTTTGTTTTGTACCTGATGCACAATTTTGGATGTGCGTACGGACAGTCACGACCCGTTAGGCCAAACTTGCAGCAATGTCGCTTATAATGGCTGCACACAATAATCGACCGACGATCACTGTTATTTTTCATAACTGGCTTGCCTTCCTGTCCATCAAAACACTGTTCCGGATCAGGATCTGAGTCGAGATCCGGCTCCAGGGGTTCATTAGGCTCACTGTTTACATTTTCTAGGTCATCATCGCCTTCCATATTTTCATGTTCTATCTGCAACATATTTAGTTTTTTGTCCTTTACATTGTCTAGTTGGGTAAGTACCAATGCAAACACTCCATCTTGATTTCCAGGATGTTCCCTTACACAAACTTCACATGTGTATTGGCTTCTGGTATTGAAAAAGTTCACAATGGCGTACACTGGGAGCTTTGAACAGTCTGTATGTATGAAATGCTTGCACTTAGAACATTTAAGACACTCTAGTATGCATTGTTCCTTGCATACCGAACAGTAAGTGTCTGGAGGTGGTAAATTGTTATCCATAATGGCAGTCACAGACACTATCACCTCTCACACGGAGAACTCACTCCACACGTCCTCACTCGGTCACGGTCGGTGGGACACACACACACACGTATACACACGTACACACACACACACATACACACACACACAAACATACATACATACACAAACACACACAAACATACATACACACACACACGTACACACACATAAACACACACGCACGTACACACACACACGTATACACACACACGCGTACACACACACACACGTACACACACACGTACACACACACACGTACACACACACACACACGTACACACACACGTACACACACACACACACACACATACACACGCACACACACATACACACGCACACACACGTACACACACACGCACACACACATACACACACACACACACACACACACACACACATACATACACACACACACACACTAACACACACGTACACACACACACATACACGTACACACACACACACTCACACACACGTACACACACGCACATACATACACACGTACACATACACACACACACACTCACACACACACGTTCACACACACGTACACACACATACACGCGTACACACACATGTACACACACACACGTACACACACACGTACACACACACGTACACACACATACAAACACACGTACACACACACGTACACACACACGTACACACACAGACACACGTACATACACACACACACGTACAGTTGGACACATGAATGGGTGGTACAGCCCAGGTGAAAGATACTTGTCCCATTTGAGTAACCAGTGTCTATTATCAGGTACTTGCTTTTGATTACCATCCTCAATACTGATTTCTGCCCCTGGTGTTTCCTATTTGGCACTAAGGAACTTGATATTGGCAGAAATTGACCATCTTTCACTTGGGCTGTACCATCCATTCATGTGTCCAACTGTACACATATATACACACACACATACACATACACATACACACGTACACACACATGTATGTCACGAGTCAAATTTGATCGTGACATATTAATCAATTAAGTATAGGAATAATGCTTCAGCCTAGTGGTTGAGAAAACGAAAGGCAGGAGTGTGTGTGGCGAACGGGAGACAGCGTGCCTGTTTGAACCTGTGTTTTCTCCCCCTCTCTGCCGTTAAATCCTTCGTTTCCCCACTCGTTGGCTCTGTAATTATTGATTTTTGCATGCACACAGTTATTCTTTTAAAATCTCCATATGATTCGTGAAGAGGATAATTACCATGATTAATTTACGTGGCGTCATTACAATTGCATGTATGGCTGGGTGTGTGAATGTGTATAATATGAGGTTCTAGTCAGACAGACAGTAGGATTCAAACTATTGTGTGCGGCGCCTGTATATCGATCCAGACGTTGGTAGCTTGTGGGAGGAGCTATAGCCTGGCTGGGGATTTCTCATGATTTAAACTTCAGTTCATCTCCTGCTCGTATTCAGCATACACATAGCTCGTGGCGCTCTAGCCTCTCGTTGGAGTAGCAGCCTACAATGGTCGAATTCATTCAGTTACGGCATACTAATGATTCGTGATCGAGTGCTGGGTGTGTGTTGAACATTGAAAATTTCGAGTGGGAGGACAATTCATGTATGAGTATAGAAAAACTCTCATACGTGAATGAATTTGAACTCCGAGTTCGGCTTCACCATCTTGTAACACGTACGTGGCTCTCTCGACCTCTCGTCTCGTTAACGTAACACGCAGGGCTGACAGTGAATGCCAGAATACTCGGTGCCATTCACCAGTTTTCTCTAGTGCTTCACGGAGTCACTCTTGTTGTCGTTACTTGCAACAGAAAAGCAAATGATACGAGGTAAGGTTTTATGCCAGTAGCGTTCTGCATCCTACTTGGTGTAATATTATAGAAAACGAGTGCCATGTGTGTGACATTGAAAATTACAGATGTGAAGAACAGGTGTCTATGTGAAAATAGGAAACTTAATCACATAGATACTTGAACTCGTATTATTAGATTTATAATTATTATTATTATTATTGATAAAGTAATTGAGTAGGGGTCAGGAAATAGCACCATAGAAATTACGAGTGTTTGGGGAATGTAACACCTTGGTTACACACGTAATATTCGCTCTCGTCCACTCATTCACGTGGATATGACGAGTGATAATTATAGATGTGACATTGGAAATTAACTGAGGTGAGACATAGAAAAATGAAGAACAGAAAATATTGAAGAACATAGAAAAATAGAGACAGAAAAATGGAAACAGAAATAATGAACATAGAAAATTAGAAACATAGAAAATGGAAATATATAGAAAATCGACTGAACACTCGATGGAAAATAAAGCGAAAATATATATTGTACTCGAAGGAAAACAACGAGGACAATAACAACACGACTCCGACCGATAGAAAACGGGAGTCATATTAAGAGGGTAACTTAAGTATTTAGTTAGCTAGCTTTGCGTGTGGATGAGTGAACGTGTGTGACTATATTATTGATTTCATGTTGGTGTACTGGAAATTTCAATAAATATAGTTAAGCGATTGTGAATGGTTGTTTCATACACCATATCCCTTCATACTATAATTTATAAATGCATACATATCGGAAGACCTCACATTAAAAATAAATATGTTGACAAAAAAAGAACTTGCAATGAAGGGGATAGTTAAACCTCTGAAACCTTCTTTGAGCCAACACAATTAAGGTTAATTAATAAAAACCGGGTAAGGTAAGTCAATTGATGAACCATTGCTTACTTGATTATTATATACATTATAATAATTCAATGTTGCACTAGAAAGCTTATAATTGCATGGATCTCCAAAGTGGGCCACAATTCTTTCAGTGTATATGGATCAGATCCTCTTTTTATTTTGTCACAATGGCGCCCAACGTGGGGCTCCTCGATTTTTGCATTGAAATTCCAGTTCCACACATTCACACTTCCACGAGATAGTTAGGATATAATTGTCCAGAAATTAAGGCAATAGAAATGACAGAAAATAATTTTTACATGCTAACCTTCATGGATTTATGCTTTAAGCACAACGCTTGGCATATGAAGGTAAGAAGTACTACACAACCCGACATGGGTGTGCTTCTTTTATGACCACATTTTGTACAGGTTGTTGTAACATCACCAGAGCAGCGTGTATTGTTAAACCTAGTACGTGGCCAATTTTTCTCTAACAGTAGGCATGATTAATGTTAGTGGTTCCCGAAACAAGGGAATTCACTCCACATATGACCACAGTTTGTCTATGTATATTTAGGACAGGTGTCCTCGTGTCTCGATGTTGAGACAGAGCAACATGCTCAATGTAATATTTACTACACATACGACCACAGTTTGTCGATGTGAATTTTAGGACAGGTGTCCTCGTGTCTCGATGTCAGAGGCAGCGCAACATGCGCAATGTTAAGATTCAATTCACATACGACCAAAGTTTGTCGGTGAAATTTTGGGACAGGTGTCCTCGTGTCTCGACGTTAGAGACAACGTAAGAAAATATGCAATGGAAGGAAATGCAACATAGGAGTTTCAGAACAAGCGAGTATATATTAATTCGTACTGAAGTAGCGAAGTTAACCTCTTCGTACGGAGATAACCAGTTGGTGGAACGTTTCCTGGTTATCTCGCTCGTTATTGTTATTGTCTCTGAGTGCAACGTGCACAAACCTTATCCAAGGCTCGGATTTGGAGGGGCTCCCCTTTCCGAGGCTCAGATAATTAACTAATAGATATGTATTGCATTTTGTACCAATTTATCCAAACTCAGATTTGGTGGTTCACCTCTGTCTGATGTTTGGATATTGCATTGGGTCTTCCAAGACTTGGGTTCCAGCGGTTATCCCTGATTCGAGTCTTGGATGATTTATTAATATATATTTGCCTTCCAGAATATTATTGCATTTATTTTTCTTACAAATTTTGTAACAATTACACCATGTATTACATACAACACACAAATATTCCTTGCTTAAATGTGTACAAATTGTACTAGAATAATTACCAGGGACGCTCACTTTGCTTCGGAGTTTCTCCATAGTATTGGAAGTTAACGTAAATGTATGGAGTTTTTCACTCATTGGCAACTGTGAATTGTACCTGTAATATTCATTTGACACATACATGAGTGAGTGAAGTGTGGATGAGTATTGTGTAAAGTTATACATGCAATGCGCTGTAGCCCTTCACGAGTAGAGACATCGCATGGAGCAATGTCTTTGTGTTTGTGCGAATGTCACGAGTCAAATTTGATCGTGACATATTAATCAATTAAGTATAGGAATAATGCTTCAGCCTAGTGGTTGAGAAAACGAAAGGCAGGAGTGTGTGTGGCGAACGGGAGACAGCGTGCCTGTTTGAACCTGTGTTTTCTCCCCCTCTCTGCCGTTAAATCCTTCGTTTCCCCACTCGTTGGCTCTGTAATTATTGATTTTTGCATGCACACAGTTATTCTTTTAAAATCTCCATATGATTCGTGAAGAGGATAATTACCATGATTAATTTACGTGGCGTCATTACAATTGCATGTATGGCTGGGTGTGTGAATGTGTATAATATGAGGTTCTAGTCAGACAGACAGTAGGATTCAAACTATTGTGTGCGGCGCCTGTATATCGATCCAGACGTTGGTAGCTTGTGGGAGGAGCTATAGCCTGGCTGGGGATTTCTCATGATTTAAACTTCAGTTCATCTCCTGCTCGTATTCAGCATACACGTAGCTCGTGGCGCTCTAGCCTCTCGTTGGAGTAGCAGCCTACAATGGTCGAATTCATTCAGTTACGGCATACTAATGATTCGTGATCGAGTGCTGGGTGTGTGTTGAACATTGAAAATTTCGAGTGGGAGGACAATTCATGTATGAGTATAGAAAAACTCTCATACGTGAATGAATTTGAACTCCGAGTTCGGCTTCACCATCTTGTAACACGTACGTGGCTCTCTCGACCTCTCGTCTCGTTAACGTAACACGCAGGGCTGACAGTGAATGCCAGAATACTCGGTGCCATTCACCAGTTTTCTCTAGTGCTTCACGGAGTCACTCTTGTTGTCGTTACTTGCAACAGAAAAGCAAATGATACGAGGTAAGGTTTTATGCCAGTAGCGTTCTGCATCCTACTTGGTGTAATATTATAGAAAACGAGTGCCATGTGTGTGACATTGAAAATTACAGATGTGAAGAACAGGTGTCTATGTGAAAATAGGAAACTTAATCACATAGATACTTGAACTCGTATTATTAGATTTATAATTATTATTATTATTATTGATAAAGTAATTGAGTAGGGGTCAGGAAATAGCACCATAGAAATTACGAGTGTTTGGGGAATGTAACACCTTGGTTACACACGTAATATTCGCTCTCGTCCACTCATTCACGTGGATATGACGAGTGATAATTATAGATGTGACATTGGAAATTAACTGAGGTGAGACATAGAAAAATGAAGAACAGAAAATATTGAAGAACATAGAAAAATAGAGACAGAAAAATGGAAACAGAAATAATGAACATAGAAAATTAGAAACATAGAAAATGGAAATATATAGAAAATCGACTGAACACTCGATGGAAAATAAAGCGAAAATATATATTGTACTCGAAGGAAAACAACGAGGACAATAACAACACGACTCCGACCGATAGAAAACGGGAGTCATATTAAGAGGGTAACTTAAGTATTTAGTTAGCTAGCTTTGCGTGTGGATGAGTGAACGTGTGTGACTATATTATTGATTTCATGTTGGTGTACTGGAAATTTCAATAAATATAGTTAAGCGATTGTGAATGGTTGTTTCATACACCATATCCCTTCATACTATAATTTATAAATGCATACATATCGGAAGACCTCACATTAAAAATAAATATGTTGACAAAAAAAGAACTTGCAATGAAGGGGATAGTTAAACCTCTGAAACCTTCTTTGAGCCAACACAATTAAGGTTAATTAATAAAAACCGGGTAAGGTAAGTCAATTGATGAACCATTGCTTACTTGATTATTATATACATTATAATAATTCAATGTTGCACTAGAAAGCTTATAATTGCATGGATCTCCAAAGTGGGCCACAATTCTTTCAGTGTATATGGATCAGATCCTCTTTTTATTTTGTCACAATGTACACGTACACATTTATCATGTAAATATCTTTCTCATAATTAATCATATTGTAATTTGTATATTTTCAGCTTTAGTGCTGCCAGCCCCTATATAAACCATTTATTATTATTATTATTATTATTATTATTATTATTATTATTATTATATACATACACACATACACACACACATACACATGTACACACACATGTACACACACACATTCACATATGTACACACACATATACACACGTATATATGGTGTTATTGTCTGAGGTTGATATTTCTATGTGCGTAACAGGTTGTGTGTGTACGTATGGAGTGTATGTATGTTCATGCTTTTTCGCGTACATGGAATTGTTGATAGTTACTGAGATACACAGGGGTTGATATTTCTATGTGCGTATGAGGTTGTGTGTGTACGTATGGAGTGTATTTATTATTGGCAACACTGTTTTTATTATTAACAACATTTTTTTCATATTTTACTATTTTTAGTCAAAAAGATGGACAATAGAATTATCTATTAGATGCCATCAACAAATTGTCGATAGATGGATAAATAGACGAGTAATAAATGAAACAATTAAGACATTTTAGTCATATTTTACAATTTTTAGTCAAAAATATATTATATAAAGTGAAATTTCTCATCTTAGGAAATAGATAAATAGATACATGTATATACCAAAAGATAGACAATAAAATTATCTAATACATGCCATCAACAAATTGTTGATAGATAGATAAATAGACGAGTAACTAATGAAGAAATGGGACACTTTGGTAATATTTTACAACTTTTAGTCAAAAATATAATATATAAAGTGAAATTACTCATCTTAGGAAATAGATAAATAGATACATATATATATACCAAAAGATAGACAATAAAATTATCTATTAGATGCCATCAACAAATTGTCGATAAATAGATAAATAGACGAGTAATTAACAAGAATATTAAGACACTTTTGTCATATTTTACTATTTTTAATTAAAAATATATTATATAAAGTGAAATTTCTCATCTTAGGAAATAGATAAATAGATACATGTATATACCAAAAGATGGACAATAGAATTATCTATTAGATGCCATCAACAAATTGTCGATAGATGGATAAATAGACGAGTAATAAATGAAACAATTAAGACATTTTAGTCATATTTTACATTTTTTAGTCAAAAATATATTATATAAAGTGAAATTTCTCATCTTAGGAAATAGATAAATAGATACATGTATATACCAAAAGATAGACAATAAAATTATCTAATACATGCCATCAACAAATTGTTGATAGATAGATAAATAGACGAGTAACTAATGAAGAAATGGGACACTTTGGTAATATTTTACAACTTTTAGTCAAAAATATAATATATAAAGTGAAATTACTCATCTTAGGAAATAGATAAATAGATACATATATATATA
Organism: Petrolisthes manimaculis; assembly: GCA_034508575.1. Classification (NCBI taxonomy): domain Eukaryota; kingdom Metazoa; phylum Arthropoda; class Malacostraca; order Decapoda; family Porcellanidae; genus Petrolisthes; species Petrolisthes manimaculis. Next base: position 132,528 of record JAWZYT010000361.1, read on the forward strand.
TACCAAAAGATAGACAATAAAATTATCTATTAGATGCCATCAACAAATTGTCGATAAATAGATAAATAGACGAGTAATTAACAAGAATATTAAGACACTTTTGTCATATTTTACTATTTTTAATTAAAAATATATTATATAAAGTGAAATTTCTCATCTTAGGAAATAGATAAATAGATACATGTATATACCAAAAGATGGACAATAGAATTATCTATTAGATGCCATCAACAAATTTTCAATAGATAGATAAATAGACGAGTAATAAATGAAACAATTAAAACATTTTTGTCATATTTTACAATTTTTAGTCAAAAATATATTATATAAAGGGAAATTTCTCATCTTAGGAAATAGATAAATTGATACATGTATATACGAAAAGATAGACAATAAAATTATCTATTAGATGCCATCAACAAATTGTCGATAGATAGATAAATAGACGAGTAATTAACGAAAAAAGTGGGACACTTTGGTCATATTTTACTATTTTTAGTCAAAAATATATTATATAAAGGTAAATTTCTCATCTTAGGAAATAGATAAATATATATATGTATATACCAAAGGATGGACAATAGAATTATCTATTAGATGCCATCAACAAATTTTCAATAGATAGATAAATAGACGAGTAATAAATGAAACAATTAAGACATTTTTGTCATATTTTACAATTTTTAGTCAAAAATATATTATATAAAGGGAAATTTCTCATCTTAGGAAATAGATAAATTGATACATGTATATACGAAAAGATAGACAATAAAATTATCTATTAGATGCCATCAACATATTGTCGAAAAAAAGATAAATAGATGAGTAATAAAAAAGAAAATAAGACATTTTTGTCACATTTTACTATTTTTAGTCAAAAATATATTATATAAAGTAAAATTTCGAATCTTAGGAAATAGATAAATAGATACATGTATATACCAAATAATAGATGATAAAATTATCTATTAGATGCCATCAACATATTGTCGATAAATAGATAAATAGACGAGTAATTAACAAGAAAATTAAGACACTTTTGTCATATTTTACTATTTTTAATTAAAAATATATTATATAAAGTGAAATTTCTCATCTTAGGAAATAGATAAATAGATACATTTATGTATCAAAAAATAGACAATTAAATTATCTATTAAATGCCATCAACAAATTGTCGATAGATAGATAAATAGACGAGTAATTAACGAAAAATTTGGGACACTTTGGTCATATTTTACTATTTTTAGTCAAAAATATATTATATAAAGTGAAATTTCTCATCTTAGGAAATAGATAAATAGATACATGTATATACCAAAAGATAGACAGTAAAATTATCTATTAGATGCCATCAACAAATTGTCGATAGATAGATAAATAGACGAGTAATTAACGAAAAATTTGGGACACTTTGATCATATTTTACTATTTTTAGTCAAAAATATATTATATAAAGTGAAATTTCTCATCTTAGGAAATAGATAAATTGATACTTGTATATACGAAATAATAGCCAATAAAATTATCTATTAGATGACATCAACAAATTGTCGATAGATAGATAAATAGACGAGTAATTAACGAAAAAAGTGGGACGCTTTGGTCATATTTTACAATTTTTAGTCAAAAATATATTATATAAAATGAAATTTCTTATCTTAAGAAATAGATAAATTGATACATGTATATACGAAAAGATAGACAATAAAATTATCTATTAGATGCCATCAACAAATTGTCGATAGATAGATAAATAGATGAGTAATAAAAAAGAAAATAAGATACTTTTGTCATATTTTACTATTTTTAGTCAAAAATGTATCATATAAAGTGAAATTTCTCATCTTAGGAAATAGATAAATAGATACATGTATATACCAAAAGATAGACGATAAAATTATCTATTAGATGCCATCAACAAATTGTTGATAGATAGAAGAATAGACGAGTAATTAACGAAAAAAGTGGGACATTTTGGTCATATTTTACAATTTTTTGTCAAAAATATAATATATGAAGTGAAATTTCTCATCTTAGGAAATAGATAAATAGATACATGAAAAAACCAAAAGATAGACAATAAAATTATCTATTAGATGCCATCAACAAATTGTCAATATTTAGATAAATAGACGAGTAATAAATAAAACAATTAAGACAATTTTGTCATATTTTACAATTTTTAGTTAAAAATATATTATAATAAGTGAAATTTCTCATATTAGAAAATAGATAAATATAATACATGTATATACCAAAAGATCGATAATAAAATTATCTATTAGATGCTATCAACAAATTGTCGATAGATAGATAAATAGACGAGTAATTATCGAAAAAAGTGGGACACTTTGGTCATATTTTACTATTTTTAGTCAAAAATATATTATATAAAGTGGAAATTCTCATTTTAGAAAATAGATAAATATATATATGTATATACCAAAAGATAGACAATAGAATTATCTATTAGATGCCATCAACAAACTTTCAATAGATAGATAAATAGACGAGTACTAAATTAATAAATTAAGACATTTTTGTCATATTTTACCATTTTTAGTCAAAAATATATTATTTAAAATGAAATTTCTCATCTTAGGAAATAGATAAATAGATAAATGTAAATACCAAACGATAGACAATAAAATAATCTATTAGATGCCATCAACAAATTGTCGATAAATAGATAAATAGACGAGTAATTAACAAGAAAATTAAGACATTTTTGTCATATTTTACTATTTTTAGTTAAAAATATATTATATAAAGTGAAATTTCTGATCTTAGGAAATAGATAAATAGATTCATTTATATATCAAAAAATAGACAATTAAATTATCTATTAGATGCCATCAACAAATTGTCGATAGATAGATAAATAGACGAGTAATTAACGAAAAATTTGGGACACTTTGATCATATTTTACTATTTTTAGTCAAAAATATATTATATAAAGTGAAATTTCTCATCTTAGGAAATAGATAAATTGATACTTGTATATACGAAATAATAGCCAATAAAATTATCTATTAGATGACATCAACAAATTGTCGATAGATAGATAAATAGACGAGTAATTAACGAAAAAAGGGGGACACTTTGGTCATATTTTACAATTTTTAGTCAAAAATATATTATATAAAATGAAATTTCTTATCTTAAGAAATAGATAAATTGATACATGTATATACGAAAAGATAGACAATAAAATTATCTATTAGATGCCATCAACAAATTGTCGATAGATAGATAAATAGATGAGTAATAAAAAAGAAAATAAGATACTTTTGTCATATTTTACTATTTTTAGTCAAAAATGTATCATATAAAGTGAAATTTCTCATCTTAGGAAATAGATAAATAGATACATGTATATACCAAAAGATAGACGATAAAATTATCTATTAGATGCCATCAACAAATTGTTGATAGATAGAAGAATAGACGAGTAATTAACGAAAAAAGTGGGACATTTTGGTCATATTTTACAATTTTTTGTCAAAAATATAATATATGAAGTGAAATTTCTCATCTTAGGAAATAGATAAGTAGATACATGAAAAAACCAAAAGATAGACAATAAAATTATCTATTAGATGCCATCAACAAATTGTCAATATTTAGATAAATAGACGAGTAATAAATAAAACAATTAAGACAATTTTGTCATATTTTACAATTTTTAGTTAAAAATATATTATAATAAGTGAAATTTCTCATATTAGAAAATAGATAAATATAATACATGTATATACCAAAAGATCGATAATAAAATTATCTATTAGATGCTATCAACAAATTGTCGATAGATAGATAAATAGACGAGTAATTATCGAAAAAAGTGGGACACTTTGGTCATATTTTACTATTTTTAGTCAAAAATATATTATATAAAGTGGAAATTCTCATTTTAGAAAATAGATAAATATATATATGTATATACCAAAAGATAGACAATAGAATTATCTATTAGATGCCATCAACAAACTTTCAATAGATAGATAAATAGACGAGTACTAAATTAATAAATTAAGACATTTTTGTCATATTTTACCATTTTTAGTCAAAAATATATTATTTAAAATGAAATTTCTCATCTTAGGAAATAGATAAATAGATAAATGTAAATACCAAAATATAGACAATAAAATTATCTATTAAATGCCATCAACAAATTGTCGATAGATAGATAAATAGATGAGTAATAAATGAAATAATTTAGACACTTTTGTCATATTTTACAATTTTTAGTCAAAAATATAATATATAAAGTGAAATTTCTCATCTTAGCAATAAGATAAATAGATACATGTATAAACCAAACGATAGACAATAAAATCATCTATTAGATGCCATCAACAAATTGTCGATAAATAGATAAATAGACGAGTAATTAACAAGAAAATTAAGACATTTTTGTCATATTTTACTATTTTTAGTTAAAAATATATTATATAAAGTGAAATTTCTGATCTTAGGAAATAGATAAATAGATTCATTTATATATAAAAAAAAAAAGACAATTAAATTATCTATTAGATGCCATCAACAAATTGTCGATAGATAGATAAATAGACGAGTAATTAACGAAAAATTTGGGACACTTTGGTCATATTTTACTATTTTTAGTCAAAAATATATTATATAAAGTGAAATTTCTCATCTTAGGAAATAGATAAATTGATACATGTATGTACGAAAAGATAGCCAATAAAATTATCTATTAGATGTCATCAACAAATTGTCGATAGATAGATAAATAGACGAGTAATTAACGAAAAAAGTGGGACACTTTGGTCATATTTTACAATTTTTAGTAAAAAATATATTATATAAAGTGAAATTTCTCATCTTAAGAAATAGATAAATTGATACATGTATATACGAAAAGATAGACAATAAAATTATCTATTAGATGCCATCAACAAATTGTCGATAGATAGATAAATAGATGAGTAATAAAAAAGAAAATAAGATACTTTTGTCATATTTTACTATTTTTAGTCAAAAATGTATTATATAAATTGAAATTTCTCATCTTAAGAAATAGATAAATAGATACATGTATATACCAAAAGATAGACGATAAAATTATCTATTAGATGCCATCAACAAATTGTTGATAGATAGAAGAATAGACGAGTAATTAACGAAAAAAGTGGGACATTTTGGTCATATTTTACAATTTTTTGTCAAAAATATAATATATGAAGTGAAATTTCTCATCTTAGGAAATAGATAAATAGATACATGAAAAAACCAAAAGATAGACAATAAAATTATCTATTAGATGCCATCAACAAATTGTCAATATTTAGATAAATAGACGAGTAATAAATGAAACAATTAAGACAATTTTGTCATATTTTACAATTTTTAGTTAAAAATATATTATAATAAGTGAAATTTCTCATATTAGAAAATAAATAAATATAATACATGTATATACCAAAAGATAGACGATTAAATTATTTATTAGATGACATCAACAAATTGTTGATAGATAGATAAATAGACGAGTAATAAACGAAATAATTAAGACACATTGGTTATATTTTACTATTTTTAGTCAAAAATATAATATATGAAGTGAAATTTCTCATCTTAGGAAATAGATAAATAGATACATGAAAAAACCAAAAGATCGATAATAAAATTATCTATTAGATGCTATCAACAAATTGTCGATAGATAGATAAATAGACGAGTAATTAACGAAAAAAGTGGGACACTTTGGTCATATTTTACTATTTTTAGTCAAAAATATATTATATAAACAGGAAATTCTCATCTTAGAAAATAGATAAATATATATATGTATATACCAAAAGATAGACAATAGAATTATCTATTAGATGCCATCAACAAACGTTCAATAGATAGATAAATAGACGAGTACTAAATGAATAAATTAAGACATTTTTGTCATATTTTACCATTTTTAGTCAAAAATATATTATTTAATACGAAATTTCTCATCTTAGGAAATAGATAAATAGATAAATGTAAATACCAAAATATAGACAATAAAATTATCTATTAAATGCCATCAACAAATTGTCGATAGATAGATAAATAGATGAGTAATAAATGAAATAATTAAGACACTTTTGTCATATTTTACAATTTTTAGTCAAAAATATAATATATAAAGTGAAATTTCTCATCTTAGCAATAAGATAAATAGATACATGTATAAACCAAACGATAGACAATAAAATTATCTATTAGATGCCATCAACAAATTGTCGATAAATAGATAAATAGACGAGTAATTAACAAGAAAATTAAGACATTTTTGTCATATTTTACTATTTTTAGTTAAAAATATATTATATAAAGTGAAATTTCTCATCTTAGGAAATAGATAAATAGATACATGTATATACCAAAAGATAGACAGTAAAATTATCTATTAGATGCCATCAACAAATTGTCGATAGATAGATAAATAGACGAGTAATTAACGAAAAAAGTGGAACACTTTGGTCATATTTTACTATTTTTAGTCAAAAATATATTATATAAAGTGGAAATTCTCATCTTAGGAAATAGATAAATATATATATGTATATACCAAAAGATAGACAATAGAATTATCTATTAGATGCCATCAACAAACTTTCAATGGATAGATAAATAGACGAGTACTAAATGAATAAATTAAGAAATTTTTGTCATATTTTACCATTTTTAGTCAAAAATATATTATATAAAGTAAAATTTCTCATCTTAGGAAATAGATAAATAGATACATGTAAATACCAAAAGATAGACAATAAAATTATCTATTAGATGCCATCAACAAATTGTCGATAAATAGATAAATAGATGAGTAATTAACAAGAAAATTAAGACACTTTTGTTATATTTTACTATTTTTTGTTAAAAATATATTATACAAAGTGAAATTTCTCATCTTAGGAAATTGATAAATAGATATATGTATATACCAAAAGATAGACAATAAAATTATCTATTAGATGCCATCAACAAATTGTCGATAAATAGATAAATAGACGAGTAATTAACAAGAATATTAAGACACTTTTGTCATATTTTACTATTTTTAGTTAAAAATATATTATATAAAGTGAAATTTCTCATCTTAGGAAATAGATAGATAGATACATGTATATACTTCAAAATGTACAATAAAATTATCTATTAGATGCCATCAACAAATTTTCAATAGATAGATAAATAGACGAGTAATAAATGAAACAATTAAGACATTTTTGTCATATTTTACCATTTTTAGTCAAAAATATATTATATAAAGTGAAATTTCTCATCTTAGGAAATACATAAATTGATACATGTATAAACGAAAAGATAGACAATAAAATTATCTATTAGATGCCATCAACATATTGTCGAAAAAAAGATAAATAGATGAGTAATAAAAAAGAAAATATGACATTTTTGTCACATTTTACTATTTTTAGTCAAAAATATATTATATAAAGTAAAATTTCGAATCTTAGGAAATAGATAAATAGATACATGTATATACCAAATAATAGATGATAAAATTATCTATTAGAAGCCATCATTAAATTGTCGATAGATAGATAAATAGACGGGTAATTAACAAGAAAATTAAGACACTTTTGTCATATTTTACTATTTTTAGTTAAAAATATATTATATAAAGTGAAATTTCTCATCTTAGGAAATAGATAAATAGATACATTTATATATCATAAAATAGACAATTAAATTATCTATTAGATGCCATCAACAAATTGTCGATAGATAGATAAATAGACGAGTAATTAACGAAAAATTTGGGACTCTTTGATCATATTTTACTATTTTTAGTCAAAAATATATTATATAAAGTGAAATTTCTCATCTTAGGAAATAGATAAATTGATACTTGTATATACGAAATAATAGCCAATAAAATTATCTATTAGATGTCATCAACAAATTGTCGATAGATAGATAAATAGACGAGTAATTAACGAAAAAAGTGGGACACTTTGGTCATATTTTACAATTTTTAGTCAAAAATATATTATATAAAATGAAATTTCTTATCTTAAGAAATAGATAAATTGATACATGTATATACGAAAAGATAGACAATAAAATTATCTATTAGATGCCATCAACAAATTGTCGATAGATAGATAAATAGATGAGTAATAAAAAAGAAAATAAGATACTTTTGTCATATTTTACTATTTTTAGTCAAAAATGTATTATATAAAGTGAAATTTCTCATCTTAGGAAATAGATAAATAGATACATGTATATACCAAAAGATAGACGATAAAATTATCTATTAGATGCCATCAACAAATTGTTGATAGATAGATGAATAGACGAGTAATTAACGAAAAAAGTGGGACATTTTGGTCATATTTTACAATTTTTTGTCAAAAATATAATATATGAAGTGAAATTTCTCATCTTAGGAAATAGATAAATAGATACATGATAAAACCAAAAGATAGACAATAAAATTATCTATTAGATGCCATCAACAAATTGTCAATATATAGATAAATAGACGAGTAATAAATGAAACAATTAAGACAATTTTGTCATATTTTACAATTTTTAGTTAAAAATATATTATAATAAGTGAAATTTCTCATATTAGGAAATAGATAAATATAATACATGTATATACCAAAAGATCGATAATAAAATTATCTATTAGATCCTATCAACAAATTGTCGATAGATAGATAAATAGACGAGTAATTATCGAAAAAAGTGGGACACTTTGGTCATATTTTACTATTTTTAGTCAAAAATATATTATATAAAGTGGAAATTCTCATTTTAGAAAATAGATAAATATATATATGTATATACCAAAAGATAGACAATAGAATTATCTATTAGATGCCATCAACAAACATTCAATAGATAGATAAATAGACGAGTACTAAATGAATAAATTAAGACATTTTTGTCATATTTTACCATTTTTAGTCAAAAATATATTATTTAAAATGAAATTTCTCATCTTAGGAAATAGATAAATAGATAAATGTGAATACCAAAATATAGACAATAAAATTATCTATTAAATGCCATCAACAAATTGTCGATAGATAGATAAATAGATGAGTAATAAATGAAATAATTTAGACACTTTTGTCATATTTTACAATTTTTAGTCAAAAATATAATATATAAAGTGAAATTTCTCATCTTAGCAATAAGATAAATAGATACATGTATAAGCCAAACGATAGACAATAAAATAATCTATTAGATGCCATCAAGAAATTGTCGATAAATAGATAAATAGACGAGTAATTAACAAGAAAATTAAGACATTTTTGTCATATTTTACTATTTTTAGTTAAAAATATATTATATAAAGTGAAATTTCTCATCTTAGGAAATAGATAAATAGATACATGTATATACCAAAAGATAGACAGTAAAATTATCTATTAGATGCCATCAACAAATTGTCGATAGATAGATAAATAGACGAGTACTAAATGAATAAATTAAGACATTTTTGTCATATTTAACAATTTTTAGTTAAAAATATATTATATAAAGTGAAATTTCTCATCTTAGGAAATAGATAAATTGATACATGTATATGCCAAAAGATAGACAATAAAATTATCTATTAGATGCCATCAACAAATTGTCGATAGAATGATAAATAGACGAGTAATTAACGAAAAAAGTGGGACACTTTGGTCATATTTTACTATTTTTAGTCAAAAATATATTATATAAAGTGAAATTTCTCATCTTAGGAAATAGATAAATTGATACATGTATATATAAAAAGATAGACAATAAAATTATCTATTAGGTGCCATCAACAAATTTGCCATAGATAGATAAATAGACGAGTAATAAATGAATAAATAAAGACACTTTGGTCATATTTTACAATTTTGTCAAAAATATATTATATAAAGAGACATTTCTCATCTTATGAAATAGATAAATTGATACATGTATATACGAAAAGATAGACAATAAAATTATCTATTAGATGCCATGAACAAATTGTCGATAGATAGGTAAATAGATGAGTAATAAATGAAATAATTAAGACAATTTTGTCATATTTTACAATTTTTAGTCAAAAATATAATATATAAAGTAAAATTTCTCATCTTAGGAATAAGATAAATAGATACATGTATAAACCAAACGATAGACAATAAAATTATCTATTAGATGCCATCAACAAATTGTCGATAAATAGATAAAGAGACGAGTAATTAACAAGAAAATTAAGACATTTTTGTCATATTTTACTATTTTTAGTTAAAAATATATTATATAAAGTGAAATTTCTCATCTTAGGAAATAGATAAATAGATACATGTATATACCAAAAGATAGACAATAAAATTATCTATTAGATGCTATCAACAAATTGTCGATAGATAGATAAATAGACGAGTAATTAACGAAAAAAGTGGGACACTTTGGTCATATTTTACTATTTTTTGTCAAAAATATATTATATAAAGTGAAATTTCTCATCTTAGGAAATAGATAAATTGATACATGTATATACGAAAAGATAGACAATAAAATTATCTATTAGATGCCCTCAACAAATTGTCGATAGATAGATAAATAGACGAGTAATTAACGAAAAAAGTGGGACACTTTTGTCATATTTTACAATTTTTAGTAAAAAATATATTATATAAAGTGAAATTTCTCATCTTAGGAAATAGATAAATTGATACATGTATATACCAAAAGATAGACAATAGAATTATCTATTAGATGCCATCAACAAACTTTCAATAGATAGATAAATAGACGAGTACTAAATGAATAAATTAAGACATTTTTGTCATATTTAACCATTTTTAGTTAAAAATATATTATATAAAGTGAAATTTCTCATCTTAGGAAATAGATAAATTGATACATGTATATTCCAAAAGATAGACAATAAAATTATCTATTAGATACCATCAACAAATTGTCGATAGATAGATAAATAGACGAGTAATTAACGAAAAAATGGGACACTTTGGTCATATTTTACTATTTTTAGTCAAAAATATATTATATAAAGTGGAATTTCTCATCTTAGGAAATAGATAAATAGATACATGTATATACCAAAATATAGACAATAGAATTATCTATTAGATGCCATCAACAAACTTTCAATAGATAGATAAATAGACGAGTACTAAATGAATAAATTAAGACATTTTTGTCATATTTAACCATTTTTAGTTAAAAATATATTATATAAAGTGAAATTTCTCATCTTAGGAAATAGATAAATAGATACATGTATATACCAAAAGATAGACAATAAAATTATCTATTAGATACCATCAACAAATTGTCGATAGATAGATAAATAGACGAGTAATTAACGAAAAAAATGGGACACTTTGGTCATATTTTACTATTTTTAGTCAAAAATATATTATATAAAGTGAAATTTCTCATCTTAGGAAATAGATAAATTGATACATGTATATACCAAAAGATAGACAATAAAATTATCTATTAGATGCCATCAACAAATTGTCGATAGATAGAAAAATAGACGAGTAATTAACGAAAAAAGTGAGACACTTTGGTTATATTTTACTATTTTTAGTCAAAAATATATTATATAAAGTGGAATTTCTCATCTTAGGAAATAGATAAATAGATACATGTATATACCAAAAGATAGACAATAGAATTATCTATTTGATGCCATCAACAAACTTTCAATAGATAGATAAATAGACGAGTACTAAATGAATAAATTAAGTCATTTTTGTCATATTTAACCATTTTTAGTTAAAAATATATTATATAAAGTGAAATTTCTCATCTTAGGAAATAGATAAATAGATACATGTATATACCAAAAGATAGACAATAAAATTATCTATTAGATGCCATCAACAAATTGTCGATAGATTGATAAATAAACGAGTAATTAACGAAAAATGTGGGACACTTTGGTCATATTTTACTATTTTTAGTCAAAAATATATTATATAAAGTGAAATTTCTCATCTTAGGAAATAGATAAATTGATACATGTATATCCGAAAAGATAGACAATAAAATTATCTATTAGATGCCCTCAACAAATTGTCGATAGATTGATAAATAGACGAGTAATTAACGAAAAAAGTGGGACACTTTGGTCATATTTTACAATTTTTAGTCAAAAATATATTATATAATGTGAAATTTCTCATCTTAGGAAATAGATAAATTGATACATGTATATACAAAAAGATAGACAATAAAATTATCTATTAGGTGCCATCAGCAAATTTGCCATAGATAGATAAATAGACGAGTAATAAATGAATAAATAAAGACACTTTGGTCATATTTTACAATTTTGTCAAAAATATATTATATAAAGTGACATTTCTCATCTTATGAAATAGATAAATTGATACATGTATATACGAAAAGATAGACAATAAAATTACCTATTAGATGCCATCAACAAATTGTCGATAGATAGATAAATAGATTAGTAATAAATGAAATAATTAAGACACTTTTGTCATATTTTACAATTTTTAGTCAAAAATATAATAGATAAAGTAAAATTTCTCATCTTAGGAATAAGATAAATAGATACATGTATAAACCAAACGATAGACAATAAAATTATCTATTAGATGCCATCAACAAATTGTCGATAAATACATAAATAGACGAGTAATTAACAAGAAAATTAAGACATTTTTGTCATATTTTACTATTTTTAGTTAAAAATATATTATATAAAGTGAAATTTCTCATCTTAGGAAATAGATAAATAGATACATGTATATACCAAAAGATAGACAATAAAATTATCTATTAGATGCCATCAACAAATTGTCGATAGATAGATAAATAGACGAGTAATTAACGAAAAAAATGGGACACTTTGGTCATATTTTACTATTTTTAGTCAAAAATATATTATATAATGTGAAATTTCTCATCTTAGGAAATAGATAAATTAATACATGTATATAACAAAAGATAGACAATAAAATTATCTATTAGATGCCATCAACAAATTTTCCATAGATAGATAAATAGACGAGTAATAAATGAATAAATAAAGACACTTTGGTCATATTTTACAATTTTGTCAAAAATATGTTATATAAAGTGACATTTCTCATCTTAGGAAATAGATAAATAGATACATGTATATACCAAAAGATAGACAATAAAATTATCTATTAGATGCCATCAACAAATTGTCGATAGATAGATAAATAGACGAGTACTAAATGAATAAATTAAGACATTTTTGTCATATTTAACAATTTTTAGTTAAAAATATATTATATAAAGTGAAATTTCTCATCTTAGGAAATAGATAAATTGATACATGTATATACCAAACGATAGACAATAAAATTATCTATTAGATGCCATCAACAAATTGTCGATAAATAGATAAATAGACGAGTAATTAACAAGAAAATTAAGACATTTTTGTCATATTTTACTATTTTTAGTTAAAAATATATTATATAAAGTGAAATTTCTCATCTTAGGAAATAGATAAATAGATACATGTATATACTAAAAGATAGACAATAAAATTATCTATTCGATGCCATCAACAAATTTTCGATAGATAGATAAATAGACGAGTAATTAACGAAAAAAAATGGGACACTTTGGTCATATTTTACTATTTTTAGTCAAAAATATAATATATAAAGTGAAATTTCTCATCTTAGGAATAAGATAAATAGATACATGTATAAACCAAACGATAGACAATAAAATTATCTATTAGATGCCATCAACAAATTGTCGATAAATAGATAAATAGACGAGTAATTAACAAGAAAATTAAGACATTTTTGTCATATTTTACTATTTTTAGTTAAAAATATATTATATAAAGTGAAATTTCTCATCTTAGGAAATAGATAAATAGATACATGTATATACCAAAAGATAGACAATAAAATTATCTATTCGATGCCATCAACAAATTTTCGATAGATAGATAAATAGACGAGTAATTAACGAAAAAAAATGGGACACTTTGGTCATATTTTACTATTTTTAGTCAAAAATATATTATATAAAGTGAGATTTCTCATCTTAGGAAATAGATAAATTGATACATGTATATACCAAAAGATAGACAATAAAATTATCCATTAGATGCCATCAACAAATTTTCCATAGATAGAAAAATAGACGAGTAATAAATGAATAAATAAAGACACTTTGGTCATATTTTACAATTTTGTCAAAAATATAATAAAGTGACATTTCTCATCTTAGGAAATGGATAAATTGATACATGTATATACGAAAAGATAGACAATAAAATTATCTATTAGATGCCATCAACAAATTGTCGATAGATAGATAAATAGATGAGTAATAAATGAAATAATTAAGACACTTTTGTCATATTTTACAATTTTTAGTCAAAAATATAATATATAAAGTGAAATTTCTCATCTTAGGAATAAGATAAATAGATACATGTATAAACCAAACGATAGACAATAAAATTATCTATTAGATGCCATCAACAAATTGTCGATAAATAGATAAATAGACGAGTAATTAACAAGAAAATTAAGACGTTTTTGTCATATTTTACTATTTTTAGTTAAAAATATATTATATAAAGTGAAATTTATCATCTTAGGAAATAGATAAATTGATACGTGTATATACAAAAAGATAGACAATAAAATTATCTATTAGATGCCATCAACAAATTGTCGATAGATTGATAAATAGACGAGTAATTAACGAAAAAAGTGGGACACTTTGGTCATATTTTACAATTTTTAGTCAAAAATATATTATATAAAGTGAAATTTCTCATCTTAAGAAATAGATAAATTGATACATGTATATACGAAAAGATAGACAATAAAATTATCTATTAGGTGCCATCAACAAATTTTCCATAAATAGATAAATAGACGAGTAATAAATGAATAAATAAAGACACTTTGGTCATATTTTACAATTTTGTCAAAAATATATTATATAAAGTGACATTTCTCCTCATATGAAATAGATAAATTGCTACATGTATATACGAAAAGATAGACATTAAAATTATCTATTAGATGCCATCAACAAATTGTCGATAGATAGATAAATAGATTAGTAATAAATGAAATAATTAAGACACTTTTGTCATATTTTACAATTTTTAGTAAAAAATCTAATTTATAAAGTGAAATTTCTTAACTTAGGAATAAGATAAATAGATACATGTATAAACCAAACGATAGACAATAAAATTATCTATTAGATGCCATCAACAAATTGTCGATAGATAGATAAATAGACGAGTAATTAACAAGAAAATTAAGACACTTTTGTCATATTTTACTATTTTTAGTCAAAAATATATTATATAAAATGAAATTTCTCATCATAAAAAAATAGATAAATAGATACATGTATATACCAAATGATAGACGATAAAATTATCTATTAGATACCATCGACAAATTTTCCATAGACAGATAAATAGACGAGTAATAAATGAAACAATTAAGACACTTTTGTCATATTTTACAATTTTTAGTCAAAAATATATTATATAAAGTGAAATTTCTCATCTTAGGAAATAGATAAATTGATACATGTATACACCAAAAGATAGACAATAAATTTATCTATTAGATGCCATCAACAAATTGTCGATAGATAGATAAATAGACGAGTAATTAACGAAAAAAGTGAGACTCTTTGGTCATATTTTACTATTTTTAGTCAAAAATATATTATATAAAGTGGAATTTCTCATATTAGGAAATAGATAAATTGATACATGTATATACCAAAAGATAGACAATAAAATTATCTATTAGATGCCATCAACAAACGTTCAATAGATAGATAAATAGACGAGTACTAAATTAATAAATTAAGACATTTTTGTCATATTTAACCATTTTTAGTTAAAAATATATTATATAAAGTGAAATTTCTTATCTTAGGAAATAGATAAATAGATACATGTATATACCAAATGATAGACAATAAAATTATCTATTAGATGCCATCAACAAATTGTCGATAGATTGATAAATAGACGAGTAATTAACGAAAAAAATGGGACACTTTGGTCATATTTTACTATTTTTATTCAAAAATATATTATATAAAGTGAAATATCTCATCTTAGGAAATAGATGAATTGATACATGTATATACGAAAAGATAGACAATAAAATTATCTATTAGATTCCATCAACAAATTGTCGATAGATAGATAAATAGACGAGTAATAAATGAATAAATAAAGACACTTTGGTCATATTTTACAATTTTGTCAAAAATATATTATATAAAGAGACATTTCTCATCTTATGAAATAGATAAATTGATACATGTATATACGAAAAGATAGACAATAAAATTATCTATTAGATGCCATGAACAAATTGTCGATAGATAGGTAAATAGATGAGTAATAAATGAAATAATTAAGACAATTTTGTCATATTTTACAATTTTTAGTCAAAAATATAATATATAAAGTAAAATTTCTCATCTTAGGAATAAGATAAATAGATACATGTATAAACCAAACGATAGACAATAAAATTATCTATTAGATGCCATCAAGAAATTGTCGATAAATAGATAAAGAGACGAGTAATTAACAAGAAAATTAAGACATTTTTGTCATATTTTACTATTTTTAGTTAAAAATATATTATATAAAGTGAAATTTCTCATCTTAGGAAATAGATAAATAGATACATGTATATACCAAAAGATAGACAATAAAATTATCTATTAGATGCTATCAACAAATTGTCGATAGATAGATAAATAGACGAGTAATTAACGAAAAAAGTGGGACACTTTGGTCATATTTTACTATTTTTTGTCAAAAATATATTATATAAAGTGAAATTTCTCATCTTAGGAAATAGATAAATTGATACATGTATATACGAAAAGATAGACAATAAAATTATCTATTAGATGCCCTCAACAAATTGTCGATAGATAGATAAATAGACGAGTAATTAACGAAAAAAGTGGGACACTTTTGTCATATTTTACAATTTTTAGTAAAAAATATATTATATAAAGTGAAATTTCTCATCTTAGGAAATAGATAAATTGATACATGTATATACCAAAAGATAGACAATAGAATTATCTATTAGATGCCATCAACAAACTTTCAATAGATAGATAAATAGACGAGTACTAAATGAATAAATTAAGACATTTTTGTCATATTTAACCATTTTTAGTTAAAAATATATTATATAAAGTGAAATTTCTCATCTTAGGAAATAGATAAATTGATACATGTATATTCCAAAAGATAGACAATAAAATTATCTATTAGATACCATCAACAAATTGTCGATAGATAGATAAATAGACGAGTAATTAACGAAAAAATGGGACACTTTGGTCATATTTTACTATTTTTAGTCAAAAATATATTATATAAAGTGGAATTTCTCATCTTAGGAAATAGATAAATAGATACATGTATATACCAAAATATAGACAATAGAATTATCTATTAGATGCCATCAACAAACTTTCAATAGATAGATAAATAGACGAGTACTAAATGAATAAATTAAGACATTTTTGTCATATTTAACCATTTTTAGTTAAAAATATATTATATAAAGTGAAATTTCTCATCTTAGGAAATAGATAAATAGATACATGTATATACCAAAAGATAGACAATAAAATTATCTATTAGATACCATCAACAAATTGTCGATAGATAGATAAATAGACGAGTAATTAACGAAAAAAGTGAGACACTTTGGTTATATTTTACTATTTTTAGTCAAAAATATATTATATAAAGTGGAATTTCTCATCTTAGGAAATAGATAAATAGATACATGTATATACCAAAAGATAGACAATAGAATTATCTATTTGATGCCATCAACAAACTTTCAATAGATAGATAAATAGACGAGTACTAAATGAATAAATTAAGTCATTTTTGTCATATTTAACCATTTTTAGTTAAAAATATATTATATAAAGTGAAATTTCTCATCTTAGGAAATAGATAAATAGATACATGTATATACCAAAAGATAGACAATAAAATTATCTATTAGATGCCATCAACAAATTGTCGATAGATTGATAAATAAACGAGTAATTAACGAAAAATGTGGGACACTTTGGTCATATTTTACTATTTTTAGTCAAAAATATATTATATAAAGTGAAATTTCTCATCTTAGGAAATAGATAAATTGATACATGTATATCCGAAAAGATAGACAATAAAATTATCTATTAGATGCCCTCAACAAATTGTCGATAGATTGATAAATAGACGAGTAATTAACGAAAAAAGTGGGACACTTTGGTCATATTTTACAATTTTTAGTCAAAAATATATTATATAATGTGAAATTTCTCATCTTAGGAAATAGATAAATTGATACATGTATATACAAAAAGATAGACAATAAAATTATCTATTAGGTGCCATCAGCAAATTTGCCATAGATAGATAAATAGACGAGTAATAAATGAATAAATAAAGACACTTTGGTCATATTTTACAATTTTGTCAAAAATATATTATATAAAGTGACATTTCTCATCTTATGAAATAGATAAATTGATACATGTATATACGAAAAGATAGACAATAAAATTACCTATTAGATGCCATCAACAAATTGTCGATAGATAGATAAATAGATTAGTAATAAATGAAATAATTAAGACACTTTTGTCATATTTTACAATTTTTAGTCAAAAATATAATAGATAAAGTAAAATTTCTCATCTTAGGAATAAGATAAATAGATACATGTATAAACCAAACGATAGACAATAAAATTATCTATTAGATGCCATCAACAAATTGTCGATAAATACATAAATAGACGAGTAATTAACAAGAAAATTAAGACATTTTTGTCATATTTTACTATTTTTAGTTAAAAATATATTATATAAAGTGAAATTTCTCATCTTAGGAAATAGATAAATAGATACATGTATATACCAAAAGATAGACAATAAAATTATCTATTAGATGCCATCAACAAATTGTCGATAGATAGATAAATAGACGAGTAATTAACGAAAAAAATGGGACACTTTGGTCATATTTTACTATTTTTAGTCAAAAATATATTATATAAAGTGAAATTTCTCATCTTAGGAAATAGATAAATTAATACATGTATATAACAAAAGATAGACAATAAAATTATCTATTAGATGCCATCAACAAATTTTCCATAGATAGATAAATAGACGAGTAATAAATGAATAAATAAAGACACTTTGGTCATATTTTACAATTTTGTCAAAAATATGTTATATAAAGTGACATTTCTCATCTTAGGAAATAGATAAATAGATACATGTATATACCAAAAGATAGACAATAAAATTATCTATTAGATGCCATCAACAAATTGTCGATAGATAGATAAATAGACGAGTACTAAATGAATAAATTAAGACATTTTTGTCATATTTAACAATTTTTAGTTAAAAATATATTATATAAAGTGAAATTTCTCATCTTAGGAAATAGATAAATTGATACATGTATATACCAAACGATAGACAATAAAATTATCTATTAGATGCCATCAACAAATTGTCGATAAATAGATAAATAGACGAGTAATTAACAAGAAAATTAAGACATTTTTGTCATATTTTACTATTTTTAGTTAAAAATATATTATATAAAGTGAAATTTCTCATCTTAGGAAATAGATAAATAGATACATGTATATACCAAAAGATAGACAATAAAATTATCTATTCGATGCCATCAACAAATTTTCGATAGATAGATAAATAGACGAGTAATTAACGAAAAAAAATGGGACACTTTGGTCATATTTTACTATTTTTAGTCAAAAATATAATATATAAAGTGAAATTTCTCATCTTAGGAATAAGATAAATAGATACATGTATAAACCAAACGATAGACAATAAAATTATCTATTAGATGCCATCAACAAATTGTCGATAAATAGATAAATAGACGAGTAATTAACAAGAAAATTAAGACATTTTTGTCATATTTTACTATTTTTAGTTAAAAATATATTATATAAAGTGAAATTTCTCATCTTAGGAAATAGATAAATAGATACATGTATATACCAAAAGATAGACAATAAAATTATCTATTCGATGCCATCAACAAATTTTCGATAGATAGATAAATAGACGAGTAATTAACGAAAAAAAATGGGACACTTTGGTCATATTTTACTATTTTTAGTCAAAAATATATTATATAAAGTGAGATTTCTCATCTTAGGAAATAGATAAATTGATACATGTATATACCAAAAGATAGACAATAAAATTATCCATTAGATGCCATCAACAAATTTTCCATAGATAGAAAAATAGACGAGTAATAAATGAATAAATAAAGACACTTTGGTCATATTTTACAATTTTGTCAAAAATATAATAAAGTGACATTTCTCATCTTAGGAAATGGATAAATTGATACATGTATATACGAAAAGATAGACAATAAAATTATCTATTAGATGCCATCAACAAATTGTCGATAGATAGATAAATAGATGAGTAATAAATGAAATAATTAAGACACTTTTGTCATATTTTACAATTTTTAGTCAAAAATATAATATATAAAGTGAAATTTCTCATCTTAGGAATAAGATA
Organism: Petrolisthes manimaculis; assembly: GCA_034508575.1. Taxonomy (NCBI): domain Eukaryota; kingdom Metazoa; phylum Arthropoda; class Malacostraca; order Decapoda; family Porcellanidae; genus Petrolisthes; species Petrolisthes manimaculis. The sequence goes on from JAWZYT010000361.1 coordinate 153,169, forward strand.
AATAGATACATGTATAAACCAAACGATAGACAATAAAATTATCTATTAGATGCCATCAACAAATTGTCGATAAATAGATAAATAGACGAGTAATTAACAAGAAAATTAAGACGTTTTTGTCATATTTTACTATTTTTAGTTAAAAATATATTATATAAAGTGAAATTTATCATCTTAGGAAATAGATAAATTGATACGTGTATATACAAAAAGATAGACAATAAAATTATCTATTAGATGCCATCAACAAATTGTCGATAGATAGATAAATAGACGAGTAATTAACGAAAAAAGTGGGACACTTTGGTCATATTTTACAATTTTTAGTCAAAAATATATTATATAAAGTGAAATTTCTCATCTTAAGAAATAGATAAATTGATACATGTATATAAGAAAAGATAGACAATAAAATTATCTATTAGGTGCCATCAACAAATTTTCCATAAATAGATAAATAGACGAGTAATAAATGAATAAATAAAGACACTTTGGTCATATTTTACAATTTTGTCAAAAATATATTATATAAAGTGACATTTCTCCTCATATGAAATAGATAAATTGCTACATGTATATACGAAAAGATAGACATTAAAATTATCTATTAGATGCCATCAACAAATTGTCGATAGATAGATAAATAGATTAGTAATAAATGAAATAATTAAGACACTTTTGTCATATTTTACAATTTTTAGTAAAAAATCTAATTTATAAAGTGAAATTTCTTATCTTAGGAATAAGATAAATAGATACATGTATAAACCAAACGATAGACAATAAAATTATCTATTAGATGCCATCAACAAATTGTCGATAGATAGATAAATAGACGAGTAATTAACAAGAAAATTAAGACACTTTTGTCATATTTTACTATTTTTAGTCAAAAATATATTATATAAAATGAAATTTCTCATCATAAAAAAATAGATAAATAGATACATGTATATACCAAATGATAGACGATAAAATTATCTATTAGATACCATCGACAAATTTTCCATAGATAGATAAATAGACGAGTAATAAATGAAACAATTAAGACACTTTTGTCATATTTTACAATTTTTAGTCAAAAATATATTATATAAAGTGAAATTTCTCATCTTAGGAAATAGATAAATTGATACATGTATACACCAAAAGATAGACAATAAATTTATCTATTAGATGCCATCAACAAATTGTCGATAGATAGATAAATAGACGAGTAATTAACGAAAAAAGTGAGACTCTTTGGTCATATTTTACTATTTTTAGTCAAAAATATATTATATAAAGTGGAATTTCTCATATTAGGAAATAGATAAATTGATACATGTATATACCAAAAGATAGACAATACAATTATCTATTAGATGCCATCAACAAACGTTCAATAGATAGATAAATAGACGAGTACTAAATTAATAAATTAAGACACTTTGGTCATATTTTACTATTTTTATTCAAAAATATATTATATAAAGTGAAATATCTCATCTTAGGAAATAGATGAATTGATACATGTATATACGAAAAGATAGACAATAAAATTATCTATTAGATTCCATCAACAAATTGTCGATAGATAGATAAATAGACGAGTAATTAACGAAAAAAGTGGGACACTTTGGTCATATTTTACAATTTTGTCAAAAATATATTATATAAAGTGACATTTCTCATCTTATGAAATAGATAAATTGATACATGTATATACGAATAGATAGACAATAAAATTATCTATTTGATGCCATCAACAAATTGTCGATAGATAGATAAATAGATGAGTAATAAATGAAATAATTAAGACACTTTTGTCATATTTTACTATTTTTAGTCAAAAATATATTATATAAAGTGAAATTTCTCATCTTAGGAAATAGATAAATAGATACATGTATATACCAAAAGATAGACAATAAAATTATCTATTAGATGCTATCAACAAATTGTCGATAGATAGATAAATAGACGAGTAATTAACGAAAAAAGTGGGACACTTTGGTCATATTTTACTATTTTTTGTCAAAAATATATTATATAAAGTGAAATTTCTCATCTTAGGAAATAGATAAATTGATACATGTATATACGAAAAGATAGACAATAAAATTATCTATTAGATGCCCTCAACAAATTGTCGATAGATAGATAAATAGACGAGTAATTAACGAAAAAAGTGGGACACTTTTGTCATATTTTACAATTTTTAGTAAAAAATATATTATATAAAGTGAAATTTCTCATCTTAGGAAATAGATAAATTGATACATGTATATACCAAAAGATAGACAATAAAATTATCTATTAGGTGCCATCAACAAATTTTCCATAGATAGATAAATAGACGAGTAATAAATGAATAAATAAAGACAATTTGGTCATATTTTACAATTTTGTCAAAAATATATTATATAAAGTGACATTTCTCATCTTATGAAATAGATAAATTGATACATGTATATACCAAAAGATAGACAATAAAATTATCTATTAGATGCCATCAACAAATTGTCGATAGATAGATAAATAGACGAGTAATTAACGAAAAAAGTAAGACACTTTGGTCATATTTTACTATTTTTAGTCAAAAATATATTATATAAAGTGGAATTTCTCATCTTAGGAAATAGATAAATAGATACATGTATATACCAAAAGATAGACAATAGAATTATCTATTAGATGCCATCAACAAACTTTCAATAGATAGATAAATAGACGAGTACTAAATGAATAAATTAAGACATTTTTGTCATATTTAACCATTTTTAGTTAAAAATATATTATATAAAGTGAAATTTCTCATCTTAGGAAATAGATAAATTGATACATGTATATTCCAAAAGATAGACAATAAAATTATCTATTAGATACCATCAACAAATTGTCGATAGATAGATAAATAGACGAGTAATTAACGAAAAAATGGGACACTTTGGTCATATTTTACTATTTTTAGTCAAAAATATATTATATAAAGTGGAATTTCTCATCTTAGGAAATAGGTAAATAGATACATGTATATACCAAAAGATAGACAATAGAATTATCTATTAGATGCCATCAACAAACTTTCAATAGATAGATAAATAGACGAGTACTAAATGAATAAATTAAGACATTTTTGTCATATTTAACCATTTTTAGTTAAAAATATATTATATAAAGTGAAATTTCTCATCTTAGGAAATAGATAAATAGATACATGTATATACCAAAAGATAGACAATAAAATTATCTATTAGATACCATCAACAAATTGTCGATAGATAGATAAATAGACGAGTAATTAACGAAAAAAATGGGACACTTTGGTCATATTTTACTATTTTTAGTCAAAAATATATTATATAAAGTGAAATTTCTCATCTTAGGAAATAGATAAATTGATACATGTATATACCAAAAGATAGACAATAAAATTATCTATTAGATGCCATCAACAAATTGTCGATAGATAGAAAAATAGACGAGTAATTAACGAAAAAAGTGAGACACTTTGGTTATATTTTACTATTTTTAGTCAAAAATATATTATATAAAGTGGAATTTCTCATCTTAGGAAATAGATAAATAGATACATGTATATACCAAAAGATAGACAATAGAATTATCTATTTGATGCCATCAACAAACTTTCAATAGATAGATAAATAGACGAGTACTAAATGAATAAATTAAGTCATTTTTGTCATATTTAACCATTTTTAGTTAAAAATATATTATATAAAGTGAAATTTCTCATCTTAGGAAATAGATAAATAGATACATGTATATACCAAAAGATAGACAATAAAATTATCTATTAGATGCCATCAACAAATTGTCGATAGATTGATAAATAAACGAGTAATTAACGAAAAATGTGGGACACTTTGGTCATATTTTACTATTTTTAGTCAAAAATATATTATATAAAGTGAAATTTCTCATCTTAGGAAATAGATAAATTGATACATGTATATACGAAAAGATAGACAATAAAATTATCTATTAGATGCCCTCAACAAATTGTCGATAGATTGATAAATAGACGAGTAATTAACGAAAAAAGTGGGACACTTTGGTCATATTTTACAATTTTTAGTCAAAAATATATTATATAATGTGAAATTTCTCATCTTAGGAAATAGATAAATTGATACATGTATATACAAAAAGATAGACAATAAAATTATCTATTAGGTGCCATCAGCAAATTTGCCATAGATAGATAAATAGACGAGTAATAAATGAATAAATAAAGACACTTTGGTCATATTTTACAATTTTGTCAAAAATATATTATATAAAGTGACATTTCTCATCTTATGAAATAGATAAATTGATACATGTATATACGAAAAGATAGACAATAAAATTATCTATTAGATGCCATCAACAAATTGTCGATAGATAGATAAATAGATTAGTAATAAATGAAATAATTAAGACACTTTTGTCATATTTTACAATTTTTAGTCAAAAATATAATAGATAAAGTAAAATTTCTCATCTTAGGAATAAGATAAATAGATACATGTATAAACCAAACGATAGACAATAAAATTATCTATTAGATGCCATCAACAAATTGTCGATAAATACATAAATAGACGAGTAATTAACAAGAAAATTAAGACATTTTTGTCATATTTTACTATTTTTAGTTAAAAATATATTATATAAAGTGAAATTTCTCATCTTAGGAAATAGATAAATAGATACATGTATATACCAAAAGATAGACAATAAAATTATCTATTAGATGCCATCAACAAATTGTCGATAGATAGATAAATAGACGAGTAATTAACGAAAAAAATGGGACACTTTGGTCATATTTTACTATTTTTAGTCAAAAATATATTATATAAAGTGAAATTTCTCATCTTAGGAAATAGATAAATTAATACATGTATATAACAAAAGATAGACAATAAAATTATCTATTAGATGCCATCAACAAATTTTCCATAGATAGATAAATAGACGAGTAATAAATGAATAAATAAAGACACTTTGGTCATATTTTACAATTTTGTCTAAAATATGTTATATAAAGTGACATTTCTCATCTTAGGAAATAGATAAATAGATACATGTATATACCAAAAGATAGACAATAAAATTATCTATTAGATGCCATCAACAAATTGTCGATAGATAGATAAATAGACGAGTACTAAATGAATAAATTAAGACATTTTTGTCATATTTAACAATTTTTAGTTAAAAATATATTATATAAAGTGAAATTTCTCATCTTAGGAAATAGATAAATTGATACATGTATATACCAAAAGATAGACAATAAAATTATCTATTAGATGCCATCAACAAATTGTCGATAGAATGATAAATAGACGAGTAATTAACGAAAATTGGGACACTTTGGTCATATTTTACTATTTTTAGTCAAAAATATATTATATAAAGTGGAATTTCTCATCTTAGAAAATAGATAAATTGATACATGTATATACGAAAAGATAGACAATAAAATTATCTATTAGATGCCATCAACAAATTGTCGATAGATAGATAAATAGATGAGTAATAAATGAAATAATTAAGACACTTTTGTCATATTTTGCAATTTTTAGTCAAAAATATAATATATAAAGTGAAATTTCTCATCTTAGGAATAAGATAAATAGATACATGTATAAACCAAACGATAGACAATAAAATTATCTATTAGATGCCATCAACAAATTGTCGATAAATAGGTAAATAGACGAGTAATTAACAAGAAAATTAAGACATTTTTGTCATATTTTACTATTTTTAGTTAAAAATATATTATATAAAGTGAAATTTCTCATCTTAGGAAATAGATAAATAGATACATGTATATACCAAAAGATAGACAATAAAATTATCTATTCGATGCCATCAACAAATTTTCGATAGATAGATAAATAGACGAGTAATTAACGAAAAAAAATGGGACACTTTGGTCATATTTTACTATTTTTAGTCAAAAATATATTATATAAAGTGAGATTTCTCATCTTAGGAAATAGATAAATTGATACATGTATATACCAAAAGATAGACAATAAAATTATCCATTAGATGCCATCAACAAATTTTCCATAGATAGAAAAATAGACGAGTAATAAATGAATAAATAAAGACACTTTGGTCATATTTTACAATTTTGTCAAAAATATAATAAAGTGACATTTCTCATCTTAGGAAATGGATAAATTGATACATGTATATACGAAAAGATAGACAATAAAATTATCTATTAGATGCCATCAACAAATTGTCGATAGATAGATAAATAGATGAGTAATAAATGAAATAATTAAGACACTTTTGTCATATTTTACAATTTTTAGTCAAAAATTTAATATATAAAGTGAAATTTCTCATCTTAGGAATAAGATAAATAGATACATGTATAAACCAAACGATAGACAATAAAATTATCTATTAGATGCCATCAACAAATTGTCGATAAATAGATAAATAGACGAGTAATTAACAAGAAAATTAAGACGTTTTTGTCATATTTTACTATTTTTAGTTAAAAATATATTATATAAAGTGAAATTTATCATCTTAGGAAATAGATAAATTGATACATGTATATACAAAAAGATAGACAATAAAATTATCTATTAGATGCCATCAACAAATTGTCGATAGATAGATAAATAGACGAGTAATTAACGAAAAAAGTGGGACACTTTGGTCATATTTTACAATTTTTAGTCAAAAATATATTATATAAAGTGAAATTTCTCATCTTAAGAAATAGATAAATTGATACATGTATATACGAAAAGATAGACAATAAAATTATCTATTAGGTGCCATCAACAAATTTTCCATAAATAGATAAATAGACGAGTAATAAATGAATAAATAAAGACACTTTGGTCATATTTTACAATTTTGTCAAAAATATATTATATAAAGTGACATTTCTCCTCATATGAAATAGATAAATTGCTACATGTATATACGAAAAGATAGACATTAAAATTATCTATTAGATGCCATCAACAAATTGTCGATAGATAGATAAATAGATTAGTAATAAATGAAATAATTAAGACACTTTTGTCATATTTTACAATTTTTAGTAAAAAATCTAATTTATAAAGTGAAATTTCTTATCTTAGGAATAAGATAAATAGATACATGTATAAACCAAACGATAGACAATAAAATTATCTATTAGATGCCATCAACAAATTGTCGATAGATAGATAAATAGACGAGTAATTAACAAGAAAATTAAGACACTTTTGTCATATTTTACTATTTTTAGTCAAAAATATATTATATAAAATGAAATTTCTCATCATAAAAAAATAGATAAATAGATACATGTATATACCAAATGATAGACGATAAAATTATCTATTAGATACCATCGACAAATTTTCCATAGATAGATAAATAGACGAGTAATAAATGAAACAATTAAGACACTTTTGTCATATTTTACAATTTTTAGTCAAAAATATATTAAATAAAGTGAAATTTCTCATCTTAGGAAATAGATAAATTGATACATGTATACACCAAAAGATAGACAATAAATTTATCTATTAGATGCCATCAACAAATTGTCGATAGATAGATAAATAGACGAGTAATTAACGAAAAAAGTGAGACTCTTTGGTCATATTTTACTATTTTTAGTCAAAAATATATTATATAAAGTGGAATTTCTCATATTAGGAAATAGATAAATTGATACATGTATATACCAAAAGATAGACAATAAAATTATCTATTAGATGCCATCAACAAACGTTCAATAGATAGATAAATAGACGAGTACTAAATTAATAAATTAAGACATTTTTGTCATATTTAACCATTTTTAGTTAAAAATATATTATATAAAGTGAAATTTCTTATCTTAGGAAATAGATAAATAGATACATGTATATACCAAATGATAGACAATAAAATTATCTATTAGATGCCATCAACAAATTGTCGATAGATTGATAAATAGACGAGTAATTAACGAAAAAAATGGGACACTTTGGTCATATTTTACTATTTTTATTCAAAAATATATTATATAAAGTGAAATATCTCATCTTAGGAAATAGATGAATTGATACATGTATATACGAAAAGATAGACAATAAAATTATCTATTAGATTCCATCAACAAATTGTCGATAGATAGATAAATAGACGAGTAATTAACGAAAAAAGTGGGACACTTTGGTCATATTTTACAATTTTGTCAAAAATATATTATATAAAGTGACATTTCTCATCTTATGAAATAGATAAATTGATACATGTATATACTAATAGATAGACAATAAAATTATCTATTTGATGCCATCAACAAATTGTCGATAGATAGATAAATAGATGAGTAATAAATGAAATAATTAAGACACTTTTGTCATATTTTACTATTTTTAGTCAAAAATATATTATATAAAGTGAAATTTCTCATCTTAGGAATAAGATAAATAGATACATGTATAAACCAAACGATAGACAATAAAATTATCTATTAGATGCCATCAACAAATTGTCGATAGATAGATAAATTAACGAAAAAAGTGGGACACTTTGGTCATATTTTACTATTTTTAGTCAAAAATATATTATATAAAGTGGAATTTCTCATCTTAGGAAATAGATAAATAGATACATATATATACCAAAAGATAGACAATAGAATTATCTATTAGATGCTATCAACAAACGTTCAATAGATAGATAAATAGACGAGTACTAAATGAATAAATTAAGACATTTTTGTCATATTTTACAATTTTTAGTAAAAAATATATTATATAAAGTGAAATTTCTCATCTTAGGAAATAGATAAATAGATACATGTATATACCAAAAGATAGACAATAAAATTATCTATTAGATGCCATCAACAAATTGTCAATTGATAGATAAATTGACGAGTAATAAATGAAACAATTAAGACAATTTTTGCCATCAATAAATTGTCGATAGATTGATAAATAGACGAGTAATTAACGAAAAAAGTGGGACACTTTGGTCATATTTTACTATTTTTAGTAAAAAATATATTATATAAAGTGAGATTTCTCATCTTAGGAAATAGATAAATTGATACATGTATATACCAAAAGATAGACAATAAAATTATCCATTAGATGTCATCAACAAATTTTCCATAGATAGAAAAATAGACGAGTAATAAATGAATAAATAAAGACACTTTGGTCATATTTTACAATTTTGTCAAAAATATAATAAAGTGACATTTCTCATCTTAGGAAATGGATAAATTGATACATGTATATACGAAAAGATAGACAATAAAATTATCTATTAGATGCCATCAACAAATTGTCGATAGATAGATAAATAGATGAGTAATAAATGAAATAATTAAGACACTTTTGTCATATTTTACAATTTTTAGTCAAAAATATAATATATAAAGTGAAATTTCTCATCTTAGGAATAAGATAAATAGATACATGTATAAACCAAACGATAGACAATAAAATTATCTATTAGATGCCATCAACAAATTGTCGATAAATAGATAAATAGACGAGTAATTAACAAGAAAATTAAGACGTTTTTGTCATATTTTACTATTTTTAGTTAAAATATATATTATATAAAGTGAAATTTATCATCTTAGGAAATAGATAAATTGATACATGTATATACAAAAAGATAGACAATAAAATTATCTATTAGATGCCATCAACAAATTGTCGATAGATAGATAAATAGACGAGTAATTAACGAAAAAAGTGGGACACTTTGGTCATATTTTACAATTTTTAGTCAAAAATATATTATATAAAGTGAAATTTCTCATCTTAAGAAATAGATAAATTGATACATGTATATACGAAAAGATAGACAATAAAATTATCTATTAGGTGCCATCAACAAATTTTCCATAAATAGATAAATAGACGAGTAATAAATGAATAAATAAAGACACTTTGGTCATATTTTACAATTTTGTCAAAAATATATTATATAAAGTGACATTTCTCCTCATATGAAATAGATAAATTGATACATGTATATACGAAAAGATAGACATTAAAATTATCTATTAGATGCCATCAACAAATTGTCGATAGATAGATAAATAGATTAGTAATAAATGAAATAATTAAGACACTTTTGTCATATTTTACAATTTTTAGTAAAAAATCTAATTTATAAAGTGAAATTTCTTATCTTAGGAATAAGATAAATAGATACATGTATAAACCAAACGATAGACAATAAAATTATCTATTAGATGCCATCAACAAATTGTCGATAGATAGATAAATAGACGAGTAATTAACAAGAAAATTAAGACACTTTTGTCATATTTTACTATTTTTAGTCAAAAATATATTATATAAAATGAAATTTCTCATCATAAAAAAATAGATAAATAGATACATGTATATACCAAATGATAGACGATAAAATTATCTATTAGATACCATCGACAAATTTTCCATAGATAGATAAATAGACGAGTAATAAATGAAACAATTAAGACACTTTTGTCATATTTTACAATTTTTAGTCAAAAATATATTATATAAAGTGAAATTTCTCATCTTAGGAAATAGATAAAGTGATACATGTATACACCAAAAGATAGACAATAAATTTATCTATTAGATGCCATCAACAAATTGTCGATAGATAGATAAATAGACGAGTAATTAACGAAAAAAGTGAGACTCTTTGGTCATATTTTACTATTTTTAGTCAAAAATATATTATATAAAGTGGAATTTCTCATATTAGGAAATAGATAAATTGATACATGTATATACCAAAAGATAGACAATAAAATTATCTATTAGATGCCATCAACAAACGTTCAATAGATAGATAAATAGACGAGTACTAAATTAATAAATTAAGACATTTTTGTCATATTTAACCATTTTTAGTTAAAAATATATTATATAAAGTGAAATTTCTTATCTTAGGAAATAGATAAATAGATACATGTATATACCAAATGATAGACAATAAAATTATCTATTAGATGCCATCAACAAATTGTCGATAGATTGATAAATAGACGAGTAATTAACGAAAAAAATGGGACACTTTGGTCATATTTTACTATTTTTATTCAAAAATATATTATATAAAGTTAAATATCTCATCTTAGGAAATAGATGAATTGATACATGTATATACGAAAAGATAGACAATAAAATTATCTATTAGATTCCATCAACAAATTGTCGATAGATAGATAAATAGACGAGTAATTAACGAAAAAAGTGGGACACTTTGGTCATATTTTACAATTTTGTCAAAAATATATTATATAAAGTGACATTTCTCATCTTATGAAATAGATAAATTGATACATGTATATACGAAAAGATAGACAATAAAATTATCTATTTGATGCCATCAACAAATTGTCGATAGATAGATAAATAGATGAGTAATAAATGAAATAATTAAGACACTTTTGTCATATTTTACTATTTTTAGTCAAAAATATATTATATAAAGTGAAATTTCTCATCTTAGGAATAAGATAAATAGATACATGTATAAACCAAACGATAGACAATAAAATTATCTATTAGATGCCATCAACAAATTGTCGATAGATAGATAAATTAACGAAAAAAGTGGGACACTTTGGTCATATTTTACTATTTTTAGTCAAAAATATATTATATAAAGTGGAATTTCTCATCTTAGGAAATAGATAAATAGATACATATATATACCAAAAGATAGACAATAGAATTATCTATTAGATGCTATCAACAAACGTTCAATAGATAGATAAATAGACGAGTACTAAATGAATAAATTAAGACATTTTTGTCATATTTTACAATTTTTAGTAAAAAATATATTATATAAAGTGAAATTTCTCATCTTAGGAAATAGATAAATAGATACATGTATATACCAAAAGATAGACAATAAAATTATCTATTAGATGCCATCAACAAATTGTCAATTGATAGATAAATTGACGAGTAATAAATGAAACAATTAAGACAATTTTTGCCATCAATAAATTGTCGATAGATTGATAAATAGACGAGTAATTAACGAAAAAAGTGGGACACTTTGGTCATATTTTACTATTTTTAGTAAAAAATATATTATATAAAGTGAGATTTCTCATCTTAGGAAATAGATAAATTGATACATGTATATACCAAAAGATAGACAATAAAATTATCCATTAGATGCCATCAACAAATTTTCCATAGATAGAAAAATAGACGAGTAATAAATGAATAAATAAAGACACTTTGGTCATATTTTACAATTTTGTCAAAAATATAATAAAGTGACATTTCTCATCTTAGGAAATGGATAAATTGATACATGTATATACGAAAAGATAGACAATAAAATTATCTATTAGATGCCATCAACAAATTGTCGATAGATAGATAAATAGATGAGTAATAAATGAAATAATTAAGACACTTTTGTCATATTTTACAATTTTTAGTCAAAAATATAATATATAAAGTGAAATTTCTCATCTTAGGAATAAGATAAATAGATACATGTATAAACCAAACGATAGACAATAAAATTATCTATTAGATGCCATCAACAAATTGTCGATAAATAGATAAATAGACGAGTAATTAACAAGAAAATTAAGACGTTTTTGTCATATTTTACTATTTTTAGTTAAAAATATATTATATAAAGTGAAATTTATCATCTTAGGAAATAGATAAATTGATACATGTATATACAAAAAGATAGACAATAAAATTATCTATTAGATGCCATCAACAAATTGTCGATAGATAGATAAATAGACGAGTAATTAACGAAAAAAGTGGGACACTTTGGTCATATTTTACAATTTTTAGTCAAAAATATATTATATAAAGTGAAATTTCTCATCTTAAGAAATAGATAAATTGATACATGTATATACGAAAAGATAGACAATAAAATTATCTATTAGGTGCCATCAACAAATTTTCCATAAATAGATAAATAGACGAGTAATAAATGAATAAATAAAGACACTTTGGTCATATTTTACAATTTTGTCAAAAATATATTATATAAAGTGACATTTCTCCTCATATGAAATAGATAAATTGATACATGTATATACGAAAAGATAGACATTAAAATTATCTATTAGATGCCATTAACAAATTGTCGATAGATAGATAAATAGATTAGTAATAAATGAAATAATTAAGACACTTTTGTCATATTTTACAATTTTTAGTAAAAAATCTAATTTATAAAGTGAAATTTCTTATCTTAGGAATAAGATAAATAGATACATGTATAAACCAAACGATAGACAATAAAATTATCTATTAGATGCCATCAACAAATTTTCCATAGATAGATAAATAGACGAGTAATAAATGAAACAATTAAGACACTTTTGTCATATTTTACAATTTTTAGTCAAAAATATATTATATAAAGTGAAATTTCTCATCTTAGGAAATAGATAAAGTGATACATGTATACACCAAAAGATAGACAATAAATTTATCTATTAGATGCCATCAACAAATTGTCGATAGATAGATAAATAGACGAGTAATTAACGAAAAAAGTGAGACTCTTTGGTCATATTTTACTATTTTTAGTCAAAAATATATTATATAAAGTGGAATTTCTCATATTAGGAAATAGATAAATTGATACATGTATATACCAAAAGATAGACAATAAAATTATCTATTAGATGCCATCAACAAACGTTCAATAGATAGATAAATAGACGAGTACTAAATTAATAAATTAAGACATTTTTGTCATATTTAACCATTTTTAGTTAAAAATATATTATATAAAGTGAAATTTCTTATCTTAGGAAATAGATAAATAGATACATGTATATACCAAATGATAGACAATAAAATTATCTATTAGATGCCATCAACAAATTGTCGATAGATTGATAAATAGACGAGTAATTAACGAAAAAAATGGGACACTTTGGTCATATTTTACTATTTTTATTCAAAAATATATTATATAAAGTGAAATATCTCATCTTAGGAAATAGATGAATTGATACATGTATATACGAAAAGATAGACAATAAAATTATCTATTAGATTCCATCAACAAATTGTCGATAGATAGATAAATAGACGAGTAATTAACGAAAAAAGTGGGACACTTTGGTCATATTTTACAATTTTGTCAAAAATATATTATATAAAGTGACATTTCTCATCTTATGAAATAGATAAATTGATACATGTATATACGAATAGATAGACAATAAAATTATCTATTTGATGCCATCAACAAATTGTCGATAGATAGATAAATAGATGAGTAATAAATGAAATAATTAAGACACTTTTGTCATATTTTACTATTTTTAGTCAAAAATATATTATATAAAGTGAAATTTCTCATCTTAGGAATAAGATAAATAGATACATGTATAAACCAAACGATAGACAATAAAATTATCTATTAGATGCCATCAACAAATTGTCGATAGATAGATAAATTAACGAAAAAAGTGGGACACTTTGGTCATATTTTACTATTTTTAGTCAAAAATATATTATATAAAGTGGAATTTCTCATCTTAGGAAATAGATAAATAGATACATATATATACCAAAAGATAGACAATAGAATTATCTATTAGATGCTATCAACAAACGTTCAATAGATAGATAAATAGACGAGTACTAAATGAATAAATTAAGACATTTTTGTCATATTTTACAATTTTTAGTAAAAAATATATTATATAAAGTGAAATTTCTCATCTTAGGAAATAGATAAATAGATACATGTATATACCAAAAGATAGACAATAAAATTATCTATTAGATGCCATCAACAAATTGTCAATTGATAGATAAATTGACGAGTAATAAATGAAACAATTAAGACAATTTTTGCCATCAATAAATTGTCGATAGATTGATAAATAGACGAGTAATTAACGAAAAAAGTGGGACACTTTGGTCATATTTTACTATTTTTAGTAAAAAATATATTATATAAAGTGAAATTTCTCATCTTATGAAATAGATAAATTGATACATGTATATACGAAAAGATAGACAATAAAATTAGCTATTAGATGCCATCAACAAATTGTCGATAAATAGATGAATAGATGAGTAATTAACAAGAAAATTATGACACTTTTGTCATATTTTACTATTTTTAGTTCAAAATATATTATATAAAGTGAAATTTCTCATCTTATGAAATAGATAAATAGATACATGTATATACCAAAAGATAGACAATAAAATTATCTATTAGATGCCATCAACAAATTGTCAATAGATAGATAAATAGACGAGTAATTAATGAAAAAAGTGGGACACTTTGGTCATATTTTACAATTTTTAGTAAAAAATATATTATATAAAGTGAAATTTCTCATCTTATGAAATAGATAAATTGATACATGTATATACGAAAAGATAGACAATAAAATTATCTATTAGATGCCATGAACAAATTGTCGATAGATAGATAAATAGATGAGTAATAAATGAAATAATTATGACACTTTTGTCATATTTTATAATTTTTAGTCAAAAATATATTATATAAAGTGAAATTTCTACTCTTAAAAAATAGATAAATAGATAAATGTATATACCAAAAGATAGAAGATAGAATTATACGTACATGAGAATACGTACATTAGAATACGTACATGAGAATACGTACATGGGAATACGTACATGGGAATACGTACATGAGAATACGCACATGAGAATACGTACATGAATAAAATAAATACATGAAAATACACATGTGAAAAGAATACGCACATAAAAATACGCACATGAGAATATGCACATGGAAATAAAATACACACATGGGAAAATGAAATAATTATTCATGTGAAAATACACACACGTGAAAATACACACACTGGAAAATACACACATGGGAAAATGCACACATGGGAAAATACACACATGGGAAAATACACACACGGGAAAATACACACACTGGAAAATACACACACGGGAAAATACACACATGGGAAAATACACACACTGGAAAATCTTTTGAATATTATTTTTAGTAGAGAGAGAGAGAGACAGAGAGAGAGAGAGAGAGAGAGAGAAAGGATAGATTTGATAACTAACCATAAGAGAGAAGGATAGATTTGATGAGTGACCATAAGAGAGAAGGATAGATTTGATGAGTGACCATAAGAGAGAAGGATAGATAGTATTAGAATATGAATGTGTGAGAAAGGCAGCCAAGAATGTAGTACAAGGAGGGCAGAAATGGAGAATACGAGAAGCAAGATGGGATTTGTATAAGTGTGATTTGAGGAGTATGGAATGGACTATGGATGGAGGAGTGGATGAACTGAATGATTCCCTGGTTAGGAAAGTGACAGAGGTGGGTGAGAAAAGGATAGGAAGGGTAAGGAATAGAAATAAAAGAAGTTTGATGAGGAGTTGGTGGAATAAAGATAATGAGAATGTGAGGAAGAAGAGGAAAGAGAGTAATAGGAAATGTAGAAGACTGAGGAAAAATGTAGGTAATAGGGGAGTATGTAGTGAATATTTTATTATATGCAAATGATGTGGTGATTATGAGAGAGACAGGTGAGAGAGACAGGTGAGAGAATACTTGATGTAATTACAGAGTATGGGAATGATTTTAATGTCAAGTTTGGGAGTGATAAGATGGTGATGACCGGGATATAGGTAGTACGTGGAGACTGGGTGGTAATGGGATTGAAAGGACACAATATATAGATACTTAGGAATAATTGTGGACGAGAAAGGGTGTGATAGGAAGACCAAGAAGTGTGTCAAGGTGTAGAGCTAATAAGTATGAAGTAGTGTATGGTGTATGGAAAGGTAGGAAGTGTGGTAAGGTGTATGGAAAGGTAGGAAGTGTGGTAAGGTGTATGGAAAGGTAGGAAGTGTGGCAAGGTGTATGGAAAGGTAGGAAGTGTGGTAAGGTGTATGGAAAGGTAGGAAGTGTGACAAGGTGTATGGAAAGGTAGGAAGTGTGGTAAGGTGTATGGAAAGGTAGGAAGTGTGGCAAGGTGTATGGAAAGGTAGGAAGTGTGGCGAGGTGTATGGAAAGGTAGGAAGTGTGGTGAGGTGTATGGAAAGGTAGGAAGTGTGGTAAGGTGTATGGAAAGGTAGGAAGTGTGGTAAGGTGTATGGAAAGGTAGGAAGTGTGGTATGGTGTATGGAAAGGTAGGAAGTGTGGTAAGGTGTATGGAAAGGTAGGAAGTGTGGTATGGTGTATGGAAAGGTAGGAAGTGTGGTAAGGTGTATGGAAAGGTAGGAAGTGTGGTAAGGTGTATGGAAAGGTAGGAAGTGTGGTAAGGTGTATGGAAAGGTAGGAAGTGTGGTATGGTGTATGGAAAGGTAGGAAGTGTGACAAGGTGTATGGAAAGGTAGGAAGTGTGGTAAGGTGTATGGAAAGGTAGGAAGTGTGGTAAGGTGTATGGAATGGTAGGAAGTGTGGTAAGGTGTATGGAAAGGTAGGAAGTGTGGTATGGTGTATGGAAAGGTAGGAAGTGTGGTATGGTGTATGGAAAGGTAGGAAGTGTGGTAAGGTGTATGGAATGGTAGGAAGTGTGGTAAGGTGTATGGAAAGGTAGGAAGTGTGGTAAGGTGTATGGAAAGGTAGGAAGTGTGGTAAGGTGTATGGAAAGGTAGGAAGTGTGGTAAGGTGTATGGAAAGGTAGGAAGTGTGGTAAGGTGTAGAGCTAATAAGTACATACATACATACATACATACATACATACACACATACATAGGATAGGAACAACATTGAATAGACTGGAGGTAGTACAGAATAGGATAGGAACAACATTGAATAGACTGGAGGTAGTACAGAATAGGATAGGAACAACATTGAATAGACTGGAGGTAGTACAGAATAGGATAGGAACAACAGCTTTAGGTACAAACAAGTATGTACAGTAGGTGTGGAAGCAATAAGAGGTGAGGCTGGATGGAGTACGTTTGAGGAGAGGATAGACAGTGAGAGAGTACCGTTGTAAAGGTGACATTCAGTCATCATCATCACTGGCAACACTGACGCCTCAGATCATCACTGGCAACACTGACGCCTCAGTTTGTTTACCTCTGTGAAGCTCAAAGCCTGGCAGGGGAATATTTTAGTATTTATTTGCATTTTAAGGGCATTTAAGGATATTTTAAGGGCTCAAGATTATATTAAGGGTTAGTTAAGGGTATACAGTTAATGGTGAAGGGACATAAATAAGGGTAAGTTGGTGAAATAAGGGAATTTTGAAGGGTTTAAACAAGGGTGGATAATAATGGCTGTGCTAAAATGTTACCATAAATATTAAAATGATTTTATTTTATTATTTTTAAGGGTTCACTGTTATTTTAAAGGTATATAAATAAGGGCAAATTGGAGATATAAGGTGATTTTATTGATAAAGGATTTAATTAACAAGAAATATATTAATTAACGTTAAATTTATTTATTTCAGAAGTGGGATTACAGAAGAAGGATTTACATATGAAGATTTACATCAAGGGATTTACAAAAGGAGGATTACAATGACTACACCAAGGTATTTATGAAGAAGAATTATTATAGGTAAATTTACAGAAAACCTGGGTTCACTATATTGTATATATTAGTATCATTACCCACTATTTTGGACCATTCTAAGACACTTTTCATCTATGGTGTTTCTCTCGGAAATGCCTCGTTTTCGAAACATAATTTGGAAACTAGTCTTTACCTAACCTAACCTAACCTAACCTAACCTAACCTAACCTAGACCACATCAGACTACCGGGATCTAACCTGGGCAAACTACCGGACCTAACCTGGGCAAACTACCCGACCTAACCTGGGCAGACTACCGGGACCTAACCTGGGCAAACTACCGGACCTAACCTGGGCAGACTACCGGGACCTAACCTGGGCAAACTACCGGACCTAACCTGGGCAAACTACCGGGTATAACCAGTGTAAACTATCATAAAATGACCTGGGCAAATTTCCAGGACCTAACCTAATGTGGTGATACTGCTCAAGCCTAGCCGAAAACCCAGTTATTCTGTAATAATACATTATGATCTATCTATCTATCTATCTATCTATAGCTCTGATGCCTCCCTACCTCCGGGAGCTCCCCCCAAGGGGATGGCCACGGCAGAAAAGTCTCCAGTCTTCCCTGTTCCAACACTCCCTCCTTACTTGGTCCAGCCCTCCCCTCCCCCTCACATTACTCTCCTTTACATACTCTTCCACTCTGTTCTGCCATCTAACTGGTGGTCTGCCTCTCACACCACACCCCACAACTTCACTTCCATACACCTTATTTACAAACTCCTCACCTTGCATTCTCTCTACATGTCCAAACCATCTTAACCCCTCCGCGACGGAAAAACTATGGATAGCCATTTTGTCAGTCCGGGGCTAGTCTTACTTTCCCTACTGTGTGGCCGGGCGCTTTTGGCCGATTTTTCCAAAATCGCTCTATTCCACTTACTCTGTACGTCTAAACTACGATACTGAACAACTTAAATTTGGTCTTGTTAGCACCATCAACTCTTCCTCTTTCCAATAAAACCAACCCCAGCTCTCTACGACTCTCCGTTGCCGAGAAAGTAAGTGAGGAATGAAGGGTACTTTTTCGTGTGAGCGCGGCCGTGTTCGCTTAGGTGGCGTGGCTGTGACGACAACTGAACGTGGCCCGCGCGGGTGGCAGTCAGTGTTGTAAGTAAGCGTGGCGCACCACAGAATCGAACACGCACGAGAAATCTAATCCACATCCATCCATGTTTACAGTCAGTAACACACTGACTGACGATGGTGATTTGTAGGGATGGTGGTGAAGTATAGCCAAGTGAAAAAAAAACCGCCAAATTGGGCTCGCAAATGCCGACATTGGCAATAGCGGTGCTTCATCTCGTCCGGTCACCACATGGCACGGGTGTACGACACCACCCGGAGGCTTCCTGGGTCCGTTTATGACCGCGGACCGGACGTTAAGGGTTAATGTATTACATTTCACATTATTATTATTACTACCATTTTTATTATTATTATAACTACTATTATTATTACTACTTCAACTACTTTTATGATTATTATTATTGGTAAATATTGAAAGAATTATAGTTATTGTGTATGGTGTTTCTACCTTTATTACCCATTTATTTACACCATTCTAAGACTTTTTTCATTTAAGTGATGAGTTCATTTTTAACATCCATTTTATTGTGCAAATTTAATGTTTTATCCATACATAAATAACCTAACCTATCCTAACCTAACCCAACCCAACCCAATGTAATCTAACCTAACCCAATCCAATCTAACCTAATCTTAACCATTGCAGACTACCAGGACCTAACCTGAGCAGACTATTGGAAGTTTTACAAGGTAAGTAAGACCTAAATCAAAGTTATTATTATTATTATTATTATTATTTAAAACACCTAAATTTAGGAAAAAAATTACGTGTCAATAATGGTGCAATTTTTATTATTATTATTATTATTATTATTATTATGAAAATTATTATTATTATTATTATTATTATTATTATTATTATTATTATTATTATTATTATTATTATTATTATTATTATTATTATTATTATTATTATTATTATTATTATTATTACATATACCGTACCATAAAACACCCAAACTTTGGACATTTTTTACGTGTGTTTGTGAATAATTGTGTTAATAACGGTACAATGTTATTGGCATTAGTGTCATGTGTTAGCCAGCCAGGTACTATCCCTGCTATCTAAGGGCATACTAAAATATATAGCCATCTTTCTATTTATCTACTAATATGGCATACAATATATTATACTGAGCACATAATTATCTCCACTATCCACAGTCCTTGTTGCTTATCAATGCACTATCAGACATCCTCACTATCTCCTTTATACTGTACTGTACTTCTTTATTATCTACACTTACTCTCTCCATTCTACTGTACTGTACTTCTTTATTATCTACACTTACTCTCTCCTTTCTACTGTACTGTACTTCTTTATTATCTACACTTACTCTCTCCTTTCTACTGTACTGTACTTCTTTATTATCTACACTTACTCTCTCCTTTCTACTGTACTGTACTTCTTTATTATCTACACTTACTATCTCCTTTCTACTGTACTGTACTTCTATATTATCTACACTTACTCTCTCCTTTCTACTGTACTGTACTTCTTTATTATCTACACTTACTCTCTCCTTTCTACTGTACTGTACTTCTTTATTATCTACACTTACTCTCTCCTTTCTACTGTACTGTACTTCTTTATTATCTACACTTACTCTCTCCTTTCTACTGTACTGTACTTCTTTATTATCTACACTTACTCTCTCCTTTCTACTGTACTGTACTTCTTTATTATCTACACTTACTCTCTCCTTTCTACTGTACTGTACTTCTTTATTATCTACACTTACTCTCTCCTTTCTACTGTACTGTACTTCTTTATTATCTACACTTACTCTCTCCTTTCTACTGTACTGTACTTCTTTATTATCTACACTTCTTCACCCCAAATTCACATTCTACTTCCATGTAGGCTATATATTATGAAAGCTAGACCACAATACCACCATCCAAACATTTTCATTGTCTTCCACAATTCTTCATTACAAAACAAAATGAAACCTTCACTGCCTTCTTCTATACTGCTTTACTACTAAGCAGACATCTATCTATACAGCCAAACACACATCTTCAATACAAAACACATATTCATTGCATACCAAACACATCTGTACCTTCTTCACATTTTCCATACATATGTACCTTTTACACATTTTCCATACATATGTACCTCCTACACATTTTCCATACATATGTACCTTTTACACATTTTCCATACATATGTACCTTCTACACATTTTCCATACATATGTACCTTCTACACATTTTCCATACATATGTACCTTTTACACATTTTCCATACATATGTACCTTCTACACATTTTCCATACATATTCACTACTTTTCTTCATATCTTCACATACTTTATTACAGTGACACACACACACCTCCATAACCTTTCAACACATCCTCACATATCCTACATAACTACTCCCCCTACATCTTCACTCCCCCACATATGCTATGCAGTATGTACACAAAATAATACTGTACTGAACTACACATCATAATTACTCTTCACCAAAAAGTGTTTTTTTATTTATTTTTTTCGTGCTAACCCTAAGTGAAAAACAATTATTACACCAAATCACTACTTCCACATTAATTTGGATGGTATATTAGCCACAATGTTTGCATTATCATACCACAAGGTAATAATTTGCAGGGTTATGCTTCTGCGAAAAAAAAATGTATCGGTATGAGATAATAAGAATGTATAATTATTGTGTGGTGACCAAAGCACTCACCACTGCCCCATTTAGGTACTGGCATGGCTATGTCATATTTAGGTACTGGCATGGCTATGTCATATTTAGGTACTGGCATGGCTATGTCATATTTAGGTACTGGCATGGCTATGTCATATTTAGGTACTGGCATGGCTATGTCATATTTAGGTACTGGCATGGCTATGTCATATTTAGGTACTGGCATGGCTATGTCATATTTAGGTACTGGCATGGCTATGTCATATTTAGGTACTGGCATGGCTATGTCATATTTAGGTACTGGCATGGGTACTGTATGTCAGGACTAAGCAGGCTGTTGGAGGTGTCAAGTCGTCGTTTTTTAGTAGGTCTTATTTCCTCATTACCAAAGTCCAAGTCGTCGTTTTTTAGTAGGTCCTGTTTCCTCATTACCAAAGTCCAAGTCGTCCTTTTTTAGTAGGTCTTATTTCCTCATTACCAAAGTCCAAGTCGTCGTTTTTTAGTAGGTCTTATTTCCACATGTAAATATTCAGTTTTTATTATCTCTCTACATTTCTGAACTGTGTGTATAAAATGGAGGAGCAGTAATTTCAATCAATCATTCGATCTAGTCTACTGTACCTTCAAGTGATATACTGTATATGGTAACAAGGTGTATCATTCTCTTGCTGTACACATAAATGCAAAGAAAAGAGGGTAGAAGCATAAAAAAAAAAAAAAAAAAAAAAAAAAAAATATCAAGAGGAAGAATACGCGGTCTTAAAATAAAAATTAGGTCTGTAAAGCTATATAGTACACCTTCCAGTCATAGGTTACCCATTAGTAGCCTATATTAATCTATATCAATCCAATAAAGGCTTGATATATTATTGCATAGTAGTGAAAGATAAATTTATATTCATATTCCGTACAAATTGTATATCCTTCAAGTCTGGTAATAATTATATACAACAATTATAATGGTCAGTCCGTTAGTCTGCTAAGGATGATAAAGTTATGGCACGTGAGGTTATGTCCCGGTAGTCTGCCCCAGTTAGGTCCCAGTTGTCTGCCCCGGTTAGATCCCAGTTGTCTGCCCCGGTTAGGTCCCGGTAGTCTGCCCCGGTTAGATCCCAGTTGTCTGCCCCGGTTAGGTCCCGGTAGTCTGCCCCAATTAGGTCCCAGTTGTCTGCCCCGGTTAGGTTTGGTTAATTTTTTAAACTTGGCTCGGATTTCCAAAATATTGACTTTTATCCCTCATGACAATTGCAGAAGCTGAGCCAAATTTTGCTGAAACTTGGCTCAGATTTTCAATTTTTTTACCTTTATACAGGTTAACAAACTACAGTACTATAAAGCCAAAATAATTTAAGTGTTTCCCCGCACCCAAAACCCCGGATTCCCAGTGATCTCCCCCAAGATTGAAGGGATTAGGGAATATATATAAACCAACTGATCAATATTAGGGTCACTAATGAATAGAACAAACAAAAAAAGCAGGAAAAAATACTAAAAAAAAAACCGGTAGAACTCTTATACAAAAATTCCGTCAGGCTAATATCAAAATGCCCCATTTGAATTTGAGGAATATTTTTACAAGTTGCCACAACTCGATTTCAAAAATGTTACTTTTACCAGTGTTTATATTTCACTATTACAAACCACTTTTCTATATACCATTTCTTCTGAAAATGTTGCATAACAGTAGTTACCTCTTATAGTTAGGTCCCGGTAGTCTGCCCAAGTTAGGTCCTGGTAGTGTGTCCCAGTCCAGATTAGGTTAGGTTAGGTCCCGGTAGTGTGTCCCAGTCCAGATTAGGTTAGGTCAGGTCCCGGTAGTGTGTCCCAGTCCAGATTAGGTTAGGTTAGGTCCCGGTAGTGTGTCCCAGTCCAGATTAGGTTAGGTCAGGTCCCGGTAGTGTGTCCCAGTCCAGATTAGGTTAGGTCAGGTCCCGGTAGTGTGTCCCAGTCCAGATTAGGTTAGGTCAGGTCCCGGTAGTGTGTCCCAGTCCAGATTAGGTTAGGTTAGGTCCCGGTAGTATGTCCCAGTCCAGATTAGGTTAGGTCAGGTCCCGGTAGTGTGTCCCAGTCCAGATTAGGTTAGGCTAGGTCAGGTAAGGTCTGACTAATTTTTACTGTATATTTTTTCTTGCTTAGGTCCTGGTAGTCTGCCCAGGTTAGGTCCCGGTAGTCTGCCTAGGTTAAGTCCCGGTAGTCGCCCTGGTTAGGTCCCGGTAGTCGGCCCAGGTTAGGTCCCGGTAGTCACACTAAATTCTTCTAGGAAATACATTTTTTTCTAGTGAAACCCTGTTGTGGCAACTTGTAAAAATTTACCAAATATGACCTATCTTGGAAATGGGGCGTTTGCGGAGGAAATGCCATAAGAAAATAATCTTAGAATGGTCTAAATAAATGGATAATGAAGGTAGAAAACCCTTACGTAATAACGGCAATTCTTTCAATATTTACTGCATTAAATTTTAGTTTATGAACTTATGAAGATTATACAAAGATGTAACTTGTTTTGTACTCCTATGACCTACAGTATATTTTCTCTTGTGATATTGGTGATAGACACTGTACAGTAATGCTATAGGCCTACATACAGTAATGCTATAGGCCTACTGTGGGAATATCTTGTATATTGGCTGTAGCACCATCATAATCCTCACAAAATATGTAAATTTAGATGTTACCAGTGTATATTTCATTACATAACACACTAAGTGAAGTGAAAAATAAATGAAATCATTACATAACACACTAAGTGAAGTGAAAAATAAATGAAATCATTACATAACACACTAAGTGAAGTGAAAAATAAATGAAATCATTACATAACACACTAAGTGAAGTGAAAAATAAATGAAATCATTACATAACACACTAAGTGAAGTGAAAAATAAATGAAATCATTACATAACACACTAAGTGAAGTGAAAAATAAATGAAATCATTACATAACACACTAAGTGAAGTGAAAAATAAATGAAATCATTACATAACACACTAAGTGAAGTGAAAAATAAATGAAATCATTACATAACACACTAAGTGAAGTGAAAAATAAATGAAATCATTACATAACACACTAAGTGAAGTGAAAAATAAATGAAATCATTACATAACACACTAAGTGAAGTGAAAAATAAATGAAATCATTACATAACACACTAAGTGAAGTGAAAAATAAATGATATAACTGTCAAGTGTCGTTAGATTCCTGACTCAAAATGACACTGATCCCACAATATAATAAATGTTTGTTGACG
This sequence comes from Petrolisthes manimaculis, assembly GCA_034508575.1. Classification (NCBI taxonomy): domain Eukaryota; kingdom Metazoa; phylum Arthropoda; class Malacostraca; order Decapoda; family Porcellanidae; genus Petrolisthes; species Petrolisthes manimaculis. The sequence goes on from JAWZYT010000361.1 coordinate 178,718, forward strand.
GGAATGAGATGTAGGAGTTAGAGAGAGAGATTGTGTGTATGTGTGTGTGTGTGTACCCCTTATCAACTCACAGGGGGTTTAAATTGTATGTATGTATGTATCTGTGTATGTATGTATGTATGTATGTATGTATATGTATGTATTTTTTATTTATTTCCTTCCTTCCTTTTCTCTCTCTCTCTCTCTCTCTCTCTCTCTCTCTCTCTCTCTCTCTCTCTCTCTCTCTCTCTCTCAGTATACATACAAATACAAACATACTGTATACATACATATATACATATACATACATACATACATACACATACATACATACATACATACATACACATACATACATACATAGATATATGACAATGAGAAATTATGTAATATGACGAGCATAAGGTGGCTTGTCTTCCTCACTTACCATAATTGTTTAGGAAAACAGTTTTATACAATTTATACTACAAAATGCATGATACATCACTAGTTTAGGTTATTGTAATAATTACTATACCACAAAGTACACTTCTAAGCCTAACAAATGAAATTAAAGCTACAAACATACCCTGATTGTGAGAATTAGTTTATTTCCTATCAGATCATCCATACTCTCTTCAGTTATTTCCGAGTCCTCTATAGAGTCCCTGTCACCATGAATATCCAAAAAATCCATTGAAACGTCATCCAAAGAACCAGACAATCCTGACAACGGTATCTCCCCCTGACTCATGATGACCCAGTGTTGCCAGGTCTGCTGGACCAAATTTCCCTCACTTCAACATCAGAATTTCCCTTTTTACCTCAATTATTCCCTGTTTACTCTTGAGCATTGATGGTCTTTTAGGTATTACATCTTGTAGAAATTTCCCTGTTTACTCATCAACGAACTGTAAATTATTTCCCTGTGTAGACTTCGAAATTCCCTAAAACAGAGAAATTTCCCTGCACCTGGCAACACTGTTTTTGTTTATCATTCCTCGGCGACTCGGGCAGAGGCCGCAGTTATCGTACCGCAATATAGTAGATGTTTATTATTTATAAATCATAGATTGTTCCTATCTATCCCAGACTTACAAGACTAATGATAAAAGTATAATTAGTAAATAAACCAATATCTGTAAGACTGTAGTAGAGCTCTGTGCCTGTGTTTCTATAGGGTATCTATCCCAGACTTACAAGACTAATGATAAAAGTATAATTAGTAAATAAACCAATATCTGGAAGACTGTAGTAGAGCTCTGTGCCTGTGTTTCAGAATGAGAAGTAAATAATACCTTGGACACAACAGTTGTGTCTAACCTAACACACGTAAACACAGTTTGGACACAAACCTTGTGCCCTATATACCTAATCAATGGGTTAAGTCCTTTATTTTATTTTGTTTTATTTTATTTATTTATTTATTTATTATTATTGTAAATTTAATTATTTTATTTCTTTATTTATTTTGATGTTTTTTTTTTAGTTATTTATTATTATTATTATTATTTTTTTTTTTGCATATTATTTTATTTATGCATTTATTATTTAATATTATTTTAAATTTATTTTTTTGCATATTATTTTATTTATGCATTTATTATTTATTATTATTATTCCTACTCCCTCACCTCACCTCTCCTCCTCTGACCTTGGAGTCTGACCTATTCTACCTCCCTGGTGTGACCCTCAACCCGACCCACGTGTTGACCTGACCTGACCCCTCGTCCTCCACTCCCTCGTCCTCCACTCCCTCGTCCTCCACTCCCTCGTCCTTCACTCCCTCGTCCTCCAATACCTCCTGGGAGCGTCTTTTTACTTGCATTTATTCATGCTAATCTCTACTTTATATTATTTCTTCCAGGTTTTATTTTATCATTATATAAAAAAATATATAATAATATGTTATTTCTTTCAGGTTTTATATTAACATTATATATAAAAAAAAAATAATGTTATTTCTTCCAGGTTTTATATTAACATTATAAAAAAAAAAAAAAAATGGTATGTTATTTCTTCCAGGTTTTATTTTATCATTATAAAAAAAAAAAATATGTTATTTCTTTCAGGTTTTATATTAACATTATAAAAAAATAAAAAAAATGGTATGTTATTTCTTCCAGGTTTTATTTTAACAGTATAAAAAATAACTAAAAAAATAGTATGTTTTTCTTTTGTGTCTTCCTATTTAACTACATACACAGTCATGTATTAATTATCGTTAAGGGGATAATTAATACATGACTGTGTGTGTAGTTAAATAGGAAGACACAAAAGAAAAACATACTATTTTTTTAGTTATTTTTTATACTGTTAAAATAAAACCTGGAAGAAATAACATACCATTTTTTTTTTCTTTTTTTTTGGAGATAATGATTCCTCCAAACTGTTCCCAGCAACAGAACACCATTATTTGTGTTGATCTGATCCTGTTTCCTGGCATACTTTGGAGGAATCAAGGCACTCCAATGTACCAAAAGTATACTCTCTCCTTAATGCTTCACCACTGTTGATAATCCCTTCAATGTCTGGATTATAGGTGTCCGTTGTCGTGAGGGAGATTAATGCATTTTTGTCCACATCAATTCTTCCGGTGAGTTTCATGGACTAATTGCTGTCAGACGGATAATCCCACGAATAAATGTCACACTAAAAACCCCATGACAGTTTCTTAAGCTGTACACAAATCACTATATAGTCTTAATTATGGGGAGAGTATACTTTTGGTACATTACAGTGCCTTGATTCCTCCAAAGTAGGCCAGAAAACACACCCATATAAAGAAATATAATGGTATCCTGTTGCCTGGAATAATTTGGAGGAATCATAATCTCCAAAAATATCAGAACTATACCCTCCCCTTAAGGGGGAAGTATTTTTTGTGCTGGTAAATCTGGAGCAACTAAATCCTTCACACAATTTCGCATCAAAATTGGACTTTGGAGGAATCAAGATGCTGAACTGTACAGAACACTTGCTTATACACCAAACTAATGTTAATTAATAATATCATTACAGGTGTTTGGTGAAGGTGTGGTGACAAGTGGTGATGATTCCTCAGCTGTAGACTACGAGAAGAAGTCACTACTACTGCTGCTGCTGCTGCTGCTGCTGTTGTGTGTCAGTGAATAATGTGATGTTTACCTGTTGTATAGTTGGACACAGGAATTCGAGGTATAGCCCAAGTGAAAGATGGTCAATTTCTCCCAATATGAAGTTCCTTAGTGCCAAATAGGAGACACCAGGGGCAGAAGTCAGTATTGAGGATGGTAATAAAAAGCAACTACCTGATAATAGACACTGGTTACTCAAATGGTACAAGTATATTTCAATTGGGCTGTAGCACAATTCCTGTGTCCAACTGTACACTGCATGGGACGTGGTGTTGGTGTGAGGACTGTACACTCGTGATACATAATTTCTGACCAGAGTGTGAGGAGCAGAAAGCTTCAAATCGCCTGGTATTGTTCATTTCCCCACCCAGTACACACATATAGAGGCTGAGTACGAATGCAGGGTATGTGTGTGTGTGTGTGTGTGTGTGTGTGTGTGTGTGTGTGTGTGTGTGGTGCCTGCCGTTCGTCTCTGGTCAGGAATTACGTATTACGAGTGTACTGTACAGTTGCCAAAAAAGGTATTGCGACAAATCTTGATAGAACTTTAACCCTAGTAATATCCACAACTATTTGTAGGGACTATAAACATGTATAACAGAAGGAAATATACATATCCTTCTGTAATTTATACTTATAATCCCTACAAACAACTATGGACATTAATATTATTTAATGTTGTATCACTAGTTGTCGCAATACCTTTTTTGGCAACTGTACTTCACCACAGTCTACAAATACAGTCTACACTAACCATCAGCTTCACAAGATTAGTTGAAGTTACTATTGATCACAAGAACTGATACAGCCACAATCAATATCTCAGTATCATATCAAACTATAATCATACAACAACAACACCTTACGTCAACTCAACCCCCTCAATTATTATTATTATTATGAGGTGCTGTAAGATTATACATGTGTTGTTCTTTATTACCAAGATATTTACTACGATGGAAGGAAAGTGTCGGTGGATATTTGATTGTGGCTGTACTGTACCGATTGGATGTGTGTGTAAGAGATATTTCATTTGTGTATGTATGTGTGAGTGACTGTGTGTGTGTGTAAGAGAGAGATAGAGAGACTCTTTGTGTGTGTGTGTGTGTGTGTGAAAGAGAAAGAGAGAGATTAATTTTGTGTGTGAGAGATTAATTTGTGTGCATGTGTGAAATAAATAAATAAATAAAGATATAAAAATGGATTTGTGTTTCTTATATTTCATCTCTCTCTCTCTCTCTCTCTCTCTCTCTCTCTCTCTCTCTCTCTCTCTCTCTCTCTCTCTCTCTCTCTCTCTCTCTCTCTCTCCTTCCTTCGTGCTTGCTGTCCTATAATAATAATAATAAATAAATAAATAAATAATAATGTGTTTCAATTTCCTTAGTAAAAATATAATTATAAAAATATTTATTACTTATCCCATGAAATAAATGGGTTTAATATTAGTCAATAATTAATTAAGGTGTAAAGAAATATACAATAATAAATAATTCAGGTGTTAAAAAGATAATCATAAAAATATCAAAGTAAAAAAACGAAAAAATAAATGAGTTTTAAAATGATACCGTTTTCTCTGATTAAATTGGTGGCAATATTGGAGCAACTTGATTCCTCCAAACTATGCCAGGCAACAGGGTAGATACCATTATATTTATTAATTAATCCTGTTTCCTGACATACTATGGAGGAATCATTGTACTACAAAGTACTACAAGGGACCTCAGATCTCTCTAGGGTAATTTTGTAGCAAACTGATTCCTCCAAACTGTATTATTCCTGCACTAAGTTGTGTTGTCTGAGATACCTTGAAGGACTCAAGGTGCTCCAATGTACCAATTAGTCACGGTTGGAAATTTAAAATGTGGAATATTCGCTAATTTCGTTAATTAATTACGTAATAAAAGAAATTATTATATCCAAATGAAGGGAAAAATATGAGGATTTCAATGATATAATTACTAATTCAAAATAATTAATAATAAATGAATTATGAACCCAAACGTGAACTATATTCTCCACCAAATCATGACGTCATTATATGATAAACAAGGGGAGGGGTAGGGGTGTGGGGTGGGTGGTGTGGTGTTAGGGGGGGTAGGGACATGGGTGTGAGGGAGGGGGTTGGAGGGTAGGGGGGAGGGCAAGTCAACTCAGTAACCTCGTTTATGGACTGCCATTGGAAAGAAAAATTATGAGCCAATATTCTCTCTCCTTCATCCCCAACCCTCACCTTTACCTCTCTCTCTCTCTCTCTCTCTACCCTTACCCCCCTCCCATCCTCCATTATTTCTCTCTATCTCCCCCGTAGGAGGGTTATTGCCTGTAGTAATGTGGGCAATACTTATAGGGTTTGGACGCCCCTTCGGCCCCAGCCACTAGCTTTCAGTTCTTCAACTGTGCCCCTTTTCTTTCTATTTCCTTCCTGCTTGCTGTCTCACCTCTCTATCACCTTTTACTGGCGCTATATGACCTCGATGTTGATGTGTCTAATATCAATCAACCAATCAATCTCTCTATCTCTTTCTCTCTCTCTCTCACTCCCTTTCTCTCTGGGGATAGGGGAGGATTGTGGGGTGTGAGGGAGGAAATATGGATAGAGAGAGATAGAGAGAGGTAAAGGAGAGGGGAATGAAGGGTAAATAGAGAGAGAGTGAAAGAGATTGAATGAATTGGCTCAGAATTTTTCTTTCCAATGGCAGTCCATAAACGGGGTTACTGAGTTGACTTGCCCTCCCCCCTACCCTCCAACCCCCCTACCCATACCCCCTCCCTCACACCCATGTCCCTACCCCCCCCCCCCTAACACCACACCACCCACCCCAAGGCAACTCAGTAACCCCGTTTATGGACTGCCATTCAAACATTAATTTTCAGCCAACATTTTCTCTATAAGTGATGCCAAATATGGGGAATTTTCACTAGATATGGGGAATCAGAGGTAATAATGGGTACTAATTATTGATAAATATTTAACCCATTTATATCATGGGATAATTATTTAATATTAAACCCATTTATTTTATGGGATAATTATTTATTATTAAACCCATTTATTTCATGGGATAATGATTTAATATTAAACCCATTTATTTCATGGGATAATGATTTAATATTAAACCCATTTATTTCATGGGATAATGATTTATTATTAAACCCATTTATTTTATGGGATAATGATTTAATATTAAACCCATTTATTTCATGGGATAATGATTTATTATTAAACCCATTTATTTCATGGGATAATTATTTAATATTAAACCCATTTATTTCATGGGATAATTATTATTTACATATAAATTTTATACTATGGAAATTGAAACACATTATTATTTATATATTTATTAATTATTAATTATTATTGGACAGCAAACACATAAGAGAGAGAGAGAGAGAGAGAGAGAGAGAGAGAGAGAGAGAGAGAGAGAGAGAGAGAGAGAGAGAGAGAGAGAGAGAGAGAGAGAGAGAGAGAGAGAGAGAGATGAAATATAAGGAAAGGAGGGATAACAAACACAAATCCATTTTTATATCTTTATTTATTTATTTATTTCACGCATACACAGTCTCTCTCTCACATACACACAAATTAATCTCTCACACACAAAATTAATCTCTCTCTTTCTCTTTCACACACACACACACACACAAAGAGTCTCTCTATCTCTCTCTTACACACACACAGTCACTCACACATACATACACAAATGAAATCTCTCTTACACACACATCCAATCGGTACAGTACAGCCACAATCAATTATCCACCAACACTTTCCTTCCATCGTAGTAAATATCTTGGTAATAAAGAACAACACGTGTATAATCTTACAGCACCTCATAATAATAATAATAATAATAATAATAATCTTGGTAATAAAGAACAACACGTGTATGATTTTGCAGCACCTCATAATAATAATAATAATAATAATCTTGGTAATAAAGAACAACACATGTATAATCTTACAGCACCTCTTAATAATAATAATTGAGGGGGTTGAGTTGACGTAAGGTGTTGTTGTTGTATGATTATAGTTTGATATGATACTGATTTATTGATTGTGGCTGTATCAGTTCTTGTGACCAATAGTAACTTCAACTAACCTTGTGAAGCTGATGGTTAGTGTTACATATTTGTAGACTGGGGTGATGTACAGTTGCCAAAAAAGGTATTGCGACAACTAGTGATACAACATTAAATAATATTAATGTCCATAGTTGTTTGTAGGGATTATAAGTATAAATTACAGAAGGATATGTATATTTCCTTCTGTTATCAATGTTTATAGTCCCTACAAATAGTTGTGGATATTACTAGGGTTAAAATTCTATCAAGATTTGTCGCAATACCTTTTTTGGCAACTGTACAGTACACTCGTAATACGTAATCCCTGACCAGAGACGAACGGCAGGCATCACACACACACACACACACACACACACACACACACACACATACCCTGCATTCGTACTCAGCCTCTATATGTGTGTACTGGGTGGGGAAATGAACAATACCAGGCGATTCGAAGCTTTCTGCTCCTCACACTCTGGTCAGAAATTATGTATCACGAGTGTACAGTCCTCACACCAACACCACGTCCCATGCAGTGTACAACAGGTAAACATCACATTATTCACTGACACACAACAGCAGCAGCAGCAGTAGTAGTAGTAGTGACTTCTTCTCGTAGTCTACAGCTGAGGAATCATCACCACTTGTCACCACACCTTCACCAAACACCTGTAATGATATTATTAATTAACATTAGTTTGGTGTATAAGCAAGTGTTCTGTACAGTTCAGCATCTTGATTCCTCCAAAGTCCAGTTTTGACGCGAAATTGTGTGTGTGTGTGTGTGTGTGTGAAAGAGAGAGAGAGAGAGAGAGAGAGAGAGAGAGAGAGAGAGAGAGAGAGAGAGAGAGAGAGAGAGAGAGAGTGTGTAATAAAAATAATAATAATAATGATGTATGAGTGTGTAAGAGCGTGAGTGTGCGTGCGAGGGTGTGTGTGTGTGTGCCTGTGCGTGCGTGCGTGTGTACCTGTCCGTCCCGCTCTCCTCCCATCCTATACCTGTCCCAATCACCTGACCCTATACTCGACCCCCTCCTGGCCCCACCTGTCACTCTGGGTTGAGGATGGGCAAAGGAAGGAAAGGAGTGGCGAAGGTTTAGCATAAGGAAGGAAAGGAGTGGCGAAGGTTTAGCATAAGGAAGGAAAGGAGTGGCGAAGGTTTAGCATAAGGAAGGAAAGGAGTGGCGAAGGTTTAGCATAAGGAAGGAAAGGAGTGGCGAAGGTTTAGCATGTGAGTTTTAGAATTGGAATGGCAAGGGGTTTGTTTGGTGAGGAGTAGAGGATTGGTTAGGTAGAATATACAAGAGTAAAAACAGTGTAAAACTAATTCAAGCAACAACAACATACGTATAAAGAAACATAACACCATTTTCAAAATAAGCAGCAGACATTTAATAAAAAATAGCAAGCCACAACCCCATCAATCCTCGACGTATTTCCTCACAGGCCTACGAATTACACCCAGACCTCACAGGCCTACGAATTCCACCCAGACCTCACAGGCCTACGAATTACACCCAGACCTCACAGGCCTACGAATTACACCCAGACCTCACAGGCCTATGAATTCCAGCCAGACCTCACAGGCCTATGAATTACACCCAGACCTCACAGGCCTATGAATTACACCCAGACCTCACAGGCCTACGAATTCCAGCCAGACCTCAGCATTTTGTAAGTCAGCTGTGTTGTCCTAGTGAAGAGATTGGTGGTGTTTACTGGGGTGATGAGGGAAGGAAACAGACTATAATATAATTTATACCTCAGTGCTGATGGTATGTTGTTGTGGCAATATCAACAACCCATACACACACGGTTGCCTCACAAGTGCGTCATTATCTTTACGTCAAGGTGATCTAGAGTTTCTTAAGAGTTAAAACGAGAAAGGAGCTCCAAGTGAGATGTATGGCCATGTTTCACTTGTGTTACATTGGAGCTTCTCGATTCCTCTAAAGTAGGCGAGGAAACAGGACCAGAAGAGCAAGAATAATAGTGTTTTGTTGCTTGGAATAGATTGGAGGATTTAGTTGCTCCAGATTTATCAGCACAAAAAATACTTGGTATAGTGCTGATATTTTTGGAGATTATGATTCCTCCAAATTATTCCAGGCAACAGGCTACCATTATATTTCTTTATATGGGTGTGTTTTCTGGCCTACTTTGGAGGAATCAAGGCACTGTAATGTACCAAAAGTATACTCTCCCCATAATTAAGACTATATAGTGATTTGTGTACAGCTTAAGAAACTGTCTTGGGGTTTTTAGTGTGACATTTTTTCGTGGGACTATCGTGGGATAAGGAGAGAGTATACTTTTGGTACATTGGAGTGCCTTGATTCCTCCAAAGTATGCCAGGAAACAGGATCAGATGAACACAAATAATGGTGTTCTGTTGCTGGGAAGAGTTTGGAGGAATCATTATCTCCAAAAAAAAAAAAAAAAAAAATGGTATGTTATTTCTTCCAGGTTTTATTTTAACAGTATAAAAATAACTAAAAAAATAGTATGTTTTTCTTTTGTGTCTTCCTATTTAACTACACACACAGTCATGTATTTATTATCCCCTTAACGATAATAAATACATGACTGTGTATGTAGTTAAATAGGAAGACACAAAAGAAAAACATACTTTTTTTTTAGTTATTATTTATACTGTTAAAATATAACCTGAAAGATATAACATATTTTTTTTTTTTTTATAATGATAAAATAAAATCTGGAAGAAATAACATACCATTTTTTTATTTTTTTATAATGTTAATATAAAACCTGAAAGAAATAACATATTATTATTATTTTTTTTTATAATGATAAAATAAAACCTGAAAGAAATAACATATTTTTATTTATTTTTTTATAATGATAAAATAAAACCTGGAAGAAATAATATAAAGTAGAGATTAGCATGAAAGAATGCAAGTAAAAAGACGCTCCCAGGAGGGATTGGAGGACGAGGGAGTGGAGGACGAGGGAGTGGAGGACGAGGGAGTGGAGGACGAGGGAGTGGAGGACGTGGGAGTAGAGGACGAGGGAGTGGAGGACGAGGGAGTGGAGGACGAGGGAGTGGAGGACGAGGGAGTGGAGGACGAGGGAGTGGAGGACGAGGGAGTGGAGGACGTGGGAGTGGAGGACGAGGGGTCAGGTCAGGTCAACACGTGGGTCGGGTTGAGGGTCACACCAGGGAGGTAGAATAGGTCAGACTCCAGGGTCAGAGGAGGTGAGGTGAGGTGAGGTGAGGTGAGGTGAGGGAGTAGGAATAATAATAATAAATAATAAATGCATAAATAAAATAATATGCAAAAAAATAAATTTAAAATAATATTAAATAATAAATGCATAAATAAAATAATATACAAAATAATAATAATAATAATAATAATAAATAACTAAAAAAAAACATCAAAATAAATAAAGAAATAAAATAATTAAATTTAAAATAATAATAAATAAATAAAATAACATCAAAATAAATAAATAAATAAATTAAAACAAAATAAAATAAAGGCCTTAACCCATTCATTAGGTATATAGGACACAAGGTTTGTGTCCAAACTGTGTTTACGTGTGTTAGGTTAGACACAACTGTTGTGTCCAAGGTATTATTTACTTCTCATTCTGAAACACAGGCACAGAGCTCTACTGCAGTCTTACAGATATTGGTTTATTTACTAATTATACTTTTATCATTAGTCTTGTAAGTCTGGGATAGATACCCTATAGAAACACAGGCACAGAGCTCTACTACAGTCTTCCAGATATTGGTTTATTTACTAATTATACTTTTATCATTAGTCTTGTAAGTCTGGGATAGATAGGAACAATCTATGATTTATAAATAATAAACATCTACTATATTGCGGTACGATAACTGCGGCCTCTGCCCGAGTTCTACCGTTTTTTTTTTTTAGTTTTTTTTTCTGCCTTTTTTATTTGTTCTATTCATTAGTGACCCTAATATTGATCAGTTGGTTTATATATATTCCCTAATCCCTTCAATCTTGGGGGAGAACACTGGGAATCCGGGGTTTTGGGTGGGGGGAAACACTTAAATTATTTTGGCTTTATAGTACTGTAGTTTGTTAACCTGTATAAAGGTCAAAAAATTGAAAATCCGAGCCAAGTTTCAGCTTCTGCAATTGTCATGAGGGATAAAAGTCAATATTTTGGAAATCCGAGCCAAGTTTTGGCAAAATTTGGCTCGGGTTTTGCAATTTTCATGAGGGATATATGTCAAGATATTGGAAATTAGAGCCAAGTTTAAAAAACTAACCAAACCTAACCAGGGCAGACTACTGGGACCTAATTGGGGTAGAGTACCGGGACCTAACCGGGGCGGACAACTGGGACCTAACCGGGGCAGACAACTGGGACCTAACCGGGGCGTACAACTGGGACATAACTGGGGTAGAGTACCGGGACCTAATTGGGGTAGAGTACTGGGACCTAACCAGGGCAGACTACTGGGACCTAACTGGGGCAGACTACTGGGACCTAACCGGGGCGGACAACTGGGACATAACTGGGGCAGACTACCGGGACCTAACCTCACGTGCCATAACTTTATCATCCTTAGCAGACTAACGGACTGACCATTATAATTGTTGTATACAATTATTACCAGACTTGAAGGATATACAATTTGTACGGAATATGAATATAAATTTATCTTTCACTACTATGCAATAATATATCAAGCCTTTATTGGATTGATATAGATCAATATAGTCTACTAATGGGTAACCTATGACTGGAAGGTGTACTATATAGCTTTACAGACCTAATTTTTATTTTAAGACCGCGTATTCTTCCTCTTGATATTTTTTTTTTCTTTTTTTTTTATGCTTCTACCCTCTTTTCTTTGCATTTATGTGTACAGCAAGAGAATGATACACCTTGTTACCATATACAGTATATCACTTGAAGGTACAGTAGACTAGATCGAATGATTGATTGAAATTACTGCTCCTCCATTTTATACACACAGTTCAGAAATGTAGAGAGATAATAAAAACCGAATATTTACATGTGGAAATAAGACCTACTAAAAAAGGACGACTTGGACTTTAGTAATGAGGAAATAAGACCTACTAAAAAACGACGACTTGACACCTCCAACAGCCTGCTTAGTCCTGACATACAGTACCCATGCCAGTACCTAAATATGACATAGCCATGCCAGTACCTAAATATGACATAGCCATGCCAGTACCTAAATATGACATAGCCATGCCAGTACCTAAATATGACATAGCCATGCCAGTACCTAAATGGGGCAGTGGTGAGTGCTTTGGTCACCACACAATAATTATACATTCTTATTATCTCATACCGATACATTTTTTTTTCGCAGAAGCATAACCCTGCAAATTATTGCCTTGTGGTATGATAATGCAAACATTGTGACCAATATACCATCCAAATTAATGTGGAAGTAGTGATTTGGTGTAATAATTATTTTTCACTTAGGGTTAGCACGAAAAAAATAAATAAAAAAACACTTTTTGGTGGAGAGTAATTATGATGTGTAGTTCAGTACAGTATTGTTTTGTGTACATACTGCGTAGCATATGTGGGGGAGCGAAGATGTAGGGTGAGTAGTTATGTAGGATATGTGAGGATGTGTTGAAAGGTTATGGAGGTGTGTGTGTGTCACTGTAATAAAGTATGTGAAGATATGAAGAGAAGTAGTGAATATGTATGGAAAATGTGTAAAAGTTACATATGTATGGAAAATGTGTAGAAGGTACAGATGTATGGAAAATGTGTAGAAGGTACAGATGTGTTTGGTAGGCAATGAAGATGTGTGTTTAGCTGTAGAGATAGATGTCTGCTTAGTAGTAAAGCAGTATAGAAGAAGGCAGTGAAGGTTTCATTTTGTTTTGTAATGAAGAATTGTGGAAGGCAATGAAAATGTTTGGATGTGAATTTGGAGGAAGATGTGTAGATAATAAAGAAGTACAATACAGTAGAAAGGAGAGAGTAAGTGTAGATAATAAAGAAGTACAGTACAGTAGAAAGGAGCGAGTAAGTGTAGATAATAAAGAAGTACAGTACAGTAGAAAGGAGAGAGTAAGTGTAGATAATAAAGAAGTACAGTACAGTAGAAAGGAGAGAGTAAGTGTAGATAATAAAGAAGTACAGTACAGTAGAAAGGAGCGAGTAAGTGTAGATAATAAAGAAGTACAGTACAGTAGAAAGGAGAGAGTAAGTGTAGATAATAAAGAAGTACAGTACAGTAGAAAGGAGAGAGTAAGTGTAGATAATAAAGAAGTACAGTACAGTAGAAAGGAGATAGTGAGGATGTCTGATAGTGCATTGATAAGCAACAAGGACTGTGGATAGTGGAGATAATTATGTGCTCAGTATATTTATAGTCCCTGTATGGAGGTACAGCTATGCGTACTGCGCCCTGATTGGCTGTTAGCAGTCGCACTTGATCCTGTGTCAAAATAATGGTAATAACAAATAGTAATACACCTGGTTTCTGTAAGACACTCATTCCTTTGAGAATGGCTTTGAGAGAAAGCCGAAACGTCAGGCCAATAAACTCACTTGGTAATTTGCTTTTCCATCTCCCCAGCAATACTAAGAAAACAATTCGCAAACTTGAAAAGATTTGCTACAAAATAAACAGCGCAGAGCTCGCAGTTATCTTCAACAAAACTTGTATCAAAGAGGTTTTCCTTCCCAAATAATAATAATAATAATTTTCATATTAATAATAATAATAGTAATAATAATAAAAATTGCACCATTATTGACACGTAATTTTTTTCCTATATTTAGGTGTTTTATATATGTTATAATAATAATAATAATAACTTTGATTTAGGTCTTACTTACCTTGTAAAACTTCCAATAGTCTGCTCAGGTTAGGTCCTGGTAGTCTGCTCAGGTTAGGTCCTGGTAGTCTGCAATGGTTAAGATTAGGTTAGATTAGATTAGGTTAGGTTTGGTTAAGTTAGGATAGGTTAGGTTATTTATGTATGGATAAAACATTAAATTTGCACAATAAAATGGATGTTAAAATTGAACTCATCACTTAAATGAAAAAAGTCTTAGAATGGTGTAAATCAATGGGTAATGAAGGTAGAAACACCGTACACAATAACTATAATTCTTTCAATATTTACCGATAATAATAATCATAAAAGTAGTTGAAGTAGTAATAATAATAGTAGTTATAATAATAATAAAAATGGTAGTAATAATAATAATGTGAAATGTAATACATTGAGGTGGTTTGAACATGTAGAGAGAAAGCAAGGTGAGGAGTTTGTAAATAAGGTGTATGTAAGGTGAGGAGTTTGTAAATAAGGTGTATGTAAGGTGAAGAGTTTGTAAATAAGGTGTATGGAAGTGAAGTTGTGGGCTGTGGTGTGAGAGGCAGACCACAAGTTAGATGGCAGAACAGAGTGGAAGAGTATGTAAAGGAGAGTAACCGTGAGAGGGAGTAGGGAGTAAGGAGAGAGTGTTGGAACAGAGTGGAAGATTATGTAAAGGAGAGTAATGTGAGGGGGAGGGGAGGGCTGGACCAAGTAAGGAGGGAGTGTTGGAACAGGGAAGACTGGAGACTTTTCTGCCGTGGCCACACCCTTGGGGGGAGTTCCCAGAGGGAGTGAGGCATCAGAGCTATAGATAGATAGATAGATAGATAGATCATAATGTATTATTACAGAATAACTGGGTTTTCGGCTAGGTTTGAGCAGTATCACCACATTAGACTAGGTCCTGGAAATTTGCCCAGGTCATTTTATGATAGTTTACACTGGTTATACACGGTAGTTTGCCCAGGTTAGGTCCGGTAGTTTGCCCAGGTTAGGTCCCGGTAGTCTGTCCAGGTTATACCCGGTAGTTTGCCCAGGTTAGGTCTCGTAGTCTGCCCAGGTTAGGTCCGGTAGTTTGCCCAGGTTAGGTCCCGTAGTCTGCCCAGGTTAGGTCCTGGTAGTTTGCCCAGGTTAGGTCCGGTAGTTTGCCCAGGTTAGGTCCCGGTAGTTTGCCCAGGTTAGGTCCGGTAGTTTGCCCAGGTTAGGTCCCGGTAGTGTGCTGGGGTCTAGGTTAGGTCAGGTCAGGTAAGACTAGTTTCCAAATCATGTTTGTAAACGGGGCATATCTCGAAAACGAGGCATTTCCAAGAGAAACACCATAGATAAAAAGTGTCTTAGAATGGTCCAAAATAGTGGGTAATGATACTAATATATACAATATAGTGAACCCAGGTTTTCTGTAAATTTACCCATAATAATTCTTCTAAATAAATACCTTGGTGTAGTCATTGTAATCCTCCTTTTGTAAATCCCTTGATGTAAATCTTCGTATGTAAATCCTTCTTCTGTAATCCCACTTCTGAAATAAATAAATTTAACGTTAATTAATATATTTCTTGTTAATTAAATCATTTATCAATAAAAATCCCCTTATTTCTCCAATTTGCCCTTATTTATATACCCTTAAAATAACAGTGAACCCTTAAAAATAATAAAACAAAATCATTCTAATATTTATGGTAACATTTTAGCACAGCCATTATTATCCACCCTTATTTAAACCCTTCAAAATTTCCTTATTTCACCAACTTACCCTTATTTATGTCCCTTCACCATTAACTGTATACCCTTAACTAACCCTTAATATAATCTTGAGCCCTTAAAATATCCTTAAATGCCCTTAAAATGCAAATAAATACTAAAATAATTATTCCCCTGCCAGGCTTTGAGCTTCACAGAGGTAAACAAACTGAGGCGTCAGTGTTGCCAGTGATGATCTGAGGTGTCAGTGTTGCCAGTGATGATCTGAGGTGTCAGTGTTGCCAGTGATGATCTGAGGCGTCAGTGTTGCCAGTGATGATGATGACTGAGTGTCACCTTTACAACGGTACTCTCTCACTGTCGATCCTTCTTCCTATCCTATTCTGTACTACCTCAAGTCTATTCAATGTTGTTCCTATCCTATGTATGTATGTATGTATGTATGTATGTATGTACTTATTAGCTCTACACCTTGTCACACTTCCTACCTTTCCATACACCTTGTCACACTTCCTACCTTTCCATACACCTTGTCACACTTCCTACCTTTCCATACACCTTGACACACTTCCTACCTTTCCATACACCTTGACACACTTCCTACCTTTCCATACACCTTGTCACACTTCCTACCTTTCCATGCACCTTGCCACACTTCCTACCTTTCCATACACCTTACCACACTTCCTACCTTTCCATACACCCAAGATCTAAACAGACAGGTCAGCCAGACAGCCTACCAGTTTCTGCCTCCTCTGCGCACGTGACGTCAGGTAGCCCACTCCCTCACGCTCTCCCCGCTATCCCACCATACAAATCCCTATATGTCCACCTTTATACATGACTTATTTTCGTTTCTTTTCTGCATTCCACTTATTATAGCCTATTGCAAATAACATAACAACTATGGCATTAATATACACATAGGCTACACATCTGTATATATTTTGGATGATAGTTAAAAATACCAGAGTATGAGTTAGATAATTATAATATAACTATATTTACATCTCATGCCTAATGCATCCAAAGAAATGTTCCAGGCAGTCCTGATTAAGCCTTCGTGTCATTATATATTCAATGTTGTTTGTAGCTTTTAGCATATTATACAGTCCTATCTATGACTGACTGACTGGATAATATGACACCCTTTTGAAATTTATAAAGACACCTTGTTTTAGGACTCTTGACTCCCATAGATGTCATAAGTTGTGTAACAGCATTGAGGATGTTTAAGTGACTCTCCATATCAATGTCAAATGCATGGCGTGTTGGTATATCACCATACATATGACAAGAGTTCATGATATCAAACCAATCATTTATAAGAGAAATAAAATTATATTTCACTTTCCAGTTATCACTCTCCAAAACTCCCTTCTCTCCCAGATATTTTAAGGAATTTAAGGAATAAGGAAAAGAGTTATATCTTATTCCAGTTCCTTTTGTCTTTTTTTGTTGTGTTATAACACCCGTACACTGCACTCGGCATCGGTGGGCCAGGTAGCTAGTACATCTATATTGAATACACTGGTATTCTATCACTGTTGTTCTTACTGGAAGTGCAGGAATATGACTGAAATACAGTTAGGGACTGGTGAAGTGGTGAGGGTATCTGTGAGAAACATGTACCCTGGTGGGCTACCTGACGTCACGAGGGAGGGGATTAACACCTCCACCTGCGCGATGGCTGACCTGTCTGTCTAGATCTTGCATACACCTTACCACACTTCCTACCTTTCCATACACCTTACCACACTTCCTACCTTTCCATACACCTTGCCACACTTCCTACCTTTCCATACACCTTGTCACACTTCCTACCTTTCCATACACCATACACTACTTCATACTTATTAGCTCTACACCTTGCCACACTTCCTAGTCTTCCTATCCACTGGTTTGCTCTTGATAACCTATTAGTCTTTGTCCTATCACACCCTTTCTCATCCACAATTATTCCTAAGTATCTATATATTGTGTCCTTTCAATCCCATCCTTTCTCATCCACAATTATTCCTAAGTATCTATATATTGTGTCCTTTCAATCCCATTTCCACCCAGTCTCCACGTACTACCTATATCCCGGTCATCCCCATCTTATCACTCCCAAACTTGACATTAAAATCATTCCCATACTCTGTAATTACATCAAGTATTCTCTACAGAACCTCACCTAGCTGTCTCTCTCACCTGTCTCTCTCACCTGTCTCTCTCATAATCACCACATTATCTGCATATAACAAAATACTCACTACATACTCCCCTATTACCTACATTTTTCCTCAGTCTTCTACATTTCCTATTACTCTCTTTCCTCTTCTTCCTCGCATTTTCATTATCTTTATTCCACCAACTCTTCATCAAACTTCTTTTATTTCTATTCCTTACCCTTCCTATCCTTTTCTCACCCACCTCTGTCACTTTCCTAACCAGGGAATCATTCAGTTCATCCACTCCTCCATCCATAGTCCATTCCATACTCCTCAAATCACACTTATACAAATCTATCCTTCTCTCTTATGGTTAGTCATCAAATCTATCCTTCTCTCTTATGGTTAGTCATCAAATCTATCCTTCTCTCTCTCTCTCTCTCTCTCTCTCTCTCTCTCTCTCCTAAAAAATATATTCAAAAGATTTTCCCGTGTGTGTATTTTCCCGTGTGTGTATTTTCCAGTGTGTGTATTTTCCAGTGTGTGTATTTTCCCATGTGTGTATTTTCCAGTGTGTGTATTTTCCCGTGTGTGTATTTTCACATGGATAATTATTTCATTTTCCCATGTGTGTATTTTATTTCCATGTGTGTATTTTATTTCCATGTGCATATTCTCATGTGCATATTTTTATGTGCGTATTCTTTTCACATGTGTATTTTCATGTATTTATTTTATTCATGTGCATATTCTCATGTACGTATTCTCATGAACGTATTCTCATGTACGTATTCTCATGTACGTATTCTCATGTACGTATTCACATGTACGTATTCTCATGTACGTATTCACATGTACGTATTCTCATGTACGTATTCTCATGTACGTATTCTCATGTACGTATTCTCATGTACGTATTCTCATGTACGTATTCTCATGTACGTATTCTCATGTGCGTATTCTCATGTGCGTATTCTCATGTACGTATTCTCATGTACGTATTCTCATGTACGTATTCTCATGTACGTAAGTTTAAATAAATACCCATTATTTGTTTCAGAACGGCATTAGTTTAAATAAATACCCATTATTTGTTTCAGAACAGTTTTCTATGCACCCCAAGCCTGTCCCCTTATTCCCCCACCCCCCAGTCCCCCCCAAGCCTGTCCCCTACTCCTAATCATAATAACACAGCATACATTAGCTAATAAATAATTACAGTATTAATATATAATAACAGTTATTATTATTATAAACATATATTAGTAATTATGTTATGTAAACAAACCTTGGCTGATACTTCCCTGTTCAAATCCACATTAGCAGTGTTACCATATTGGTTACCAGTGTTACCATACATGTGTGTCACTGTAACTATTAAAAATTATATAGTCTAGAAAAAAAAGCATGTGAATAAAAAAATTATCATTCATTTATTCATTCATTCTTTCATTTATATATATATTTTATTTTTTATTTTTAGGTGAGGTTTTGGGTTCAACCTCAACCTCAAACCTCAAATCAACCTCAAACCTCAAATCAATTTATCTATTTAATAAGATGAAAAATTTCACTTTATATAATATATTTTTTACTAAAAATTGTAAAATATGACCAAAGTGTCCCGCTTTTTTCGTTAATTACTCGTCTATTTATCTATCTATCGACAATTTGTTGATGGCATCTAATAGATAATTTTATTGTCTATCGTTTGGTATATACATGTATCTATTTATCTTATTCCTAAGATGAGAAATTTCACTTTATATATTATATTTTTTACAAAAAAATTGTAAAATATGATAAAAGTGTCCTAATTATTTCATTTATTACTCGTCTATTTATCTATCTATTGACAATTTGTTGATCGCATTTAATAGATAATTTTATTGTCTATCTTTTGGTATATACATGTATCTTTTTATATATTTCCTAAGATGAGATATTTCACTTTATATAATATATTTTTAACTAAAAATAGTAAAATATGACAAAAGTGTCTTAATTTTCTTGTTAATTACCCATTTATTTATCTATTTATCGACAATTTGTTGATGGCATCTAATAGATAATTATATTGCCTATCGTTTGGTCTATACATACATGTATTTATCTTATTCCTAAGATTCGAAATTTCACTTTATATATTATATTTTTGACTAAAAATTGTAAAATATTACCAAAGTGTCCCATTTCTTCATTAATTACTCGTCTATTTATCTATCTATCAACAATTTGTTGATGGCATCTATTAGATAATTTTATCGTCTATCTTTTGGTATATACATGTATCTATTTATCTATTTTTTATGATGAGAAATTTCACTTTATATAATATATTTTTGACTAAAAATAGTAAAATATGACAAAAGTGTCTTAATTTTCTTGTTAATTACTCGTCTATTTATCTATTTATCGACAATTTGTTGATGGCATCTAATAGATAATTTTATTGTCTATCGTTTGGTTTATACATGTATCTATTTATCTATTTCCTAAGATGAGAAATTTCACTTTATATAATATATTTTTGACTAAAAATGGTAAAATGTGACAAAAATGTCTTAATTTATTCATTTAGTACTCGTCTATTTATCTATCTATTGAAAGTTTGTTGATGGCATCTAATAGATAATTCTATTGTCTATCTTTTGGTAGATACATATATATATTTATCTATTTCCAAAGATGAGAATTTCCACTTTATATAATATATTTTTGACTAAAAATAGTAAAATATGACAAAAATGTCTTAATTTTCTTGTTAATTACTCGTCTATTTATCTATTTATCGACAATTTGTTGATGGCATCTAATAAATAATTTTATTGTCTATTGTTTGGTTTATACATGTATCTATTTATCTATTTCCTAAGATGAGAAATTTCACTTTATATAATATATTTTTGACTAAAAATTGTAAAATATGACAAAAGTGTCTTAATTATTTCATTTATTACTCATCTATTTATCTATCAATCGACAATTTGTTTATGGCATCTTATAGATAATTTTATTGTCTATCTTTTCGTATATACATGTATCAATTTATCTATTTCCTAAGATGAGAAATTTCACTTTATATAATATATTTTTAACTAAAAATAGTAAAATATTACAAAAGTGTCTTAATTTTCTTGTTAATTACTCGTCTATTTATCTATCTATCAACAATTTGTTGATGACATCTAATAGATAATTTTATTGTCTATCGTTTGGTATATACATGTATCTATTTATCTATTTTTTATGTTGAGAAATTTTACTTTAATATAATTTTGACTAAAAATTGTAAAATATGACAAAAGTGTCTTAATTATTTAGTTAATTACTCGTCTATTTATCTATCTATCGACAATTTGTTGATGGCATCTAATAGATAATTCTATCGTCTATTAGTTGGTATATACATGTATCTATTTATCTATTCTCTAAGATTCGAAATTTTACTTTATATAATATATTTTTGACTAAAAATAGTAAAATGTGACAAAAATGTCTTTTCTTTTTTATTACTCATCTATTTATCTTTTTTTCGACAATATGTTGATGGCATCTAATAGATAATTGTATTGTCTATCTTTTGGTTTTTACATGTATTTATTTATCTATTTCCTAATATTATATTTTTGACAAAAAAATGTAAAATATGACCAAAGTGTCCCATTATTTCGTCAATTACTCGTCTATTTATCTATCTATCAACAATTTGTTGATGGCATCTAATAGATAATTTTATCGTGTATCATTTGGTATATATATGTATCTATTCATCTATTTCCTAAGATGAGTAATTTCACTTTATATATTATATTTTTGACTAAAAATTGTAAAATATGACAAAAGTGTCTTATTTTCTTTTTTATTACTCATCTATTTATCTTTCTTTCGACAATATGTTGATGGCATCTAATAGATCATTTTATTGTCTATCTTTTGGTATATACATGAATCAATTTATCTATTTCCTAAGATGATAAATTTCACTTTATATAATAGGTTTTGGACTAAAAATTGTAAAATATGACTAATGTGTCTTAATTTATTCCTTTATTACTCGTCTATTTATCTATCTATCGACAATTTGTTGATGGCATCTAATAGATAATTTTATTGTCTATCTTTTGGTATATACATGTATCAATTTATCTATTTCCTAAGATGAGAAATTTCACTTTATATAATATATTTTTGACTAAAAATTGTAAAATATGACAAAAATTTCTTAATTGTTTCATTTATTACTCGTCTATTTATCTATCTATCGACAATTTGTTGATGGCATCTAATAGATAATTTTATCGTCTATCTTTTGGTATATACATGTATCTATTTATCTATTTCTTAAGATTCGAAATTTTACTTTATATAAGATATTTTTGACTAAAAATAGTAAGATATGAAAAAAATGTCGTTAATATTAAAAACAGTGTTGCCAATATTAAAAGCTGTATTGCCAATAATAAAGAAATTGTTGCCAATAATAAAAGCAGTGTTGCCAATAATAAATACACTCCGTACGTACACACACACACCCTCATACGCACATAGAAATATAAACCTCAGACAATAACACCATATATACATGTGTATATGTGTGTGTACATATGTGTATGTGTGTGTGTACGTGTGTATGTATATAATAATAATAATAATAATAATAATAATAATAATAATAATAATAAATGGTTTATATAGGGGCTGGCAGCACTAAAGCTGAAAATATACAAATTACAATATAATTAATTATGAGAAAGATATTTACATGATGAATGTGTACGTGTACATGTGTGTGTATGTGTGTGTGTGTGTGTGTACGTGCGTGTGTGTACGTGTGTGTGTGTACGTGTGTGTGTGTAAGTGTGTGTATGTGTGTGTGTACCTGTGTACGTGTGTGTGAGTGTGTTTGTATACATGTGTATATGTGTGTATGTATGTTTACGTGTGTGTGTGTGTGTGTATACGTGTATGTGTGTGTGTGTATGTGTGTGTGTATGTGTGTGTACATGTGTGTGTGTGTGTGTGTGTGTGTGTGTGTGTGTGTGTGTCCAACCACCGTTGGGGTAGGACGTCTGACAAGTGTGCTCCGTTAGTGATCTAAATCGTGACTTGAACTAATGCTTGGAATAACAGTCTGTGTTTGACCCATCGTAGTGTATGAAGCAAACATGGAAAAACTTATACCAAATAAACTAACAACACCGGAATCAGGAATACAGTGCAGAAAGTGTACCGGTGATTTTGAAAAAGCTGCTATCAAGTGCGACCTGTGTTATGGTTATTTTCATGTGAAATGTACTAACATGCCGTATTACATGGCAATTAAATACTTCCTATCGAGGATTCAGTACGTGTGTGAGGATTGCATGCAGACAAAGACTGGGAACTATCCACTTTTGGCAGCAGACAAAGACTGGGAACTATCCACTTTTGGCAGCAGACAAAGACTGGGAACTATCCACTTTTGGCAGCAGACAAAGACTGGGAACTATCCACTTTTGGCAGCAGACAAAGACTGGGAACTATCCACTTTTGACAGCAGACAAAGACTGGGAACTATCCACTTTTGACAGCAGACAAAGACTGGGAACTATCCACTTTTGGCAGCAGACAAAGACTGGGAACTATCCACTTTTGGCAGCAGACAAAGACTGGGAACTATCCACTTTTGACAGCAGACAAAGACTGGGAACTATCCACTTTTGGCAGCATGGATCCAGGCACAGTGTGAGAAGGACGACCAATGTTGTGATGACGTCATAGGTTACCCCGGTAGTTTGAGCTCTGAGACTGCCGACAACAATAGTGAACGCCAGGGTACAGGTGAGGCCGATAGCGGTAAACAATACAACAAACTAGTACTTGCTATTACTGAACTTAGAGCTGACGTAAAAAAGATTGCCCAGAAAGTTGAAAAAGAGAAAACAGAACACAAGAAAAAAACATATGCTGAAGCCACATATTCTACAAACCATGTTAAATCAGATTTCAACCAACAAGCTGTATATATGAAGATTAAAAATGGAATAAGTGTAACAGAAGAGAATAACGTTGATATTATAAATGCACTAAAAACCGTACCAACAGTGGCCATGAAAACGGTAAGTGACAATGCCATAAAACTAGTGTTTCCTAATAATGAAGCAAAAAATCGAGGTATTGGAACTCTAGAACAAACAGAGGATTACGACAACTATGAACTCTCGTACGAGAGGAAACTGAGGTCCAAAATAGCAGTGACGCATGTACCAAACACAATTGAAGACTCAGAGATTGCGCAGTCGATAACAGAGAAAAACTCTAACATAACACAGCTAATAAATGAAGAGAACGAAATAAAGGTCTTGTTCTCGAAGCCTGGGGCCCCAGGATATAAAACGGTTATTATAGGAACATCTCCCCGTATCAGGAACACAATTATGAACAATGGAGGACGTGTATATATACACATGTCTCGGTGCATCGCATATGACCACTATTGGGTTTTAAGATGCGGAAAATGCATGGAGTATGGTCACAAAACCGCCAGATGTACTGAACCAAACCCGTGTTGCGGATATTGTAACAAAGATCACCTGTCAAAAGACTGTAATGAAAAAAGGAATTTGAAATGTGATCACTGCATGAAAACCTCCAGGGCAGATACATACCATTCCGTGTTCGACAGGGAGTGTCCAGCATTTATTGCAGCCAAGAATTTAATCATAAGACGTACCATGAGATGCACAGAGGAGACAGAAACTAACTCAAAACATTAATTACGACACACAGCCACCACATGTACCATATCGATCACGAGACTGTTACACAAAAAGAACCAGACATCAACATAAAGCAGAAAACAATAGTGTGCTGTAACATAGAGGATATATTAATTAACAAGAAATAAACGTTACAAGATAGCTATGATAGAAGAACTAGCTGAAACGTACAACTCAGTTTTAATATGTTGCACCGAATCACACTTAAGAAAAGAAATACAAAATGGAGAAATAAAAATGACCAAGTTTCAACACTTTAGAGGAGACAGATTACCAGGAAAGAAAAAAGGCGGAGTGATAGTATATGTGAGAAATGACTGGTCGACTCAAACCAGAATGTTGTGTACAGGATCTGACGGTGAAACTGAATATATCATACTCCACATAGCACATCTGAATATGCTTGTAGCTACAGTCTACCGACCACCAGGGTGTTCAGCACAAAGTTTCTTACAATTCACTAACATATTAACTGAAACAAAAAATAAACTAGGAACACCGGAACCAACAACTTTAGTAAATGGAGACCTAAATTTACCGATTATTCAGTGGAATACTCAGAACATCCATGGAGGAACCGCCACTGATAGACTACACTCTGCCACACTAATTAATCTACCAAACGAATTTATGATGGAACAGATGGTGAAGGAACCCACTAGAGGAAAAAATATTATAGACCTAATATTTATCAACAATCCAGAACTTATAAATAAAATAAGTATAGAAGATACTATATTATCTGATCACAGACTAGTGATAATAGAAACAAATATATATGAAGAAGAAACTATAGATAAACCACTAAACCTAGAATCATTTGCCTCTATTAACTTTTTTAATAAAAACACTGACTGGAACAACATCAACGAAGAAATAACCAACATCAACTGGAACCAAGAACTGGACAATATAACCTGCACCGAAATGTTTGAGACTATTCATTCAAAGTTATTCATACACCGAAAAGGAAGAAGCCACAACGCAGGGGAATTCCCCGAGAACCAAAAATTCTGATGAAAAAAAGGAGCAGACTAACCAAACAATTAAGGACAACAAAATCACCAAACCGTGAAAAAATCCGACACAAGATTGCCATCATCGAAAATAAATGATCAAAATCGTTCATAGACGAACAACAAACAGGAGAAAAACGCGCCATAGATGCGATCAGTGCAAACCCCAAATATTTTTATTCCTATGCCAGATCCAAGGCAACAGTACACACTAACATCGGACCCATCAGCAAAAACGGAAGACTAATCACAGATCCTAGAGGAATTTCTGAAGCACTGAACGAACAATACGTTTCAGCCTTCAGTGAACCTCGACAAAACCATACGAGACATACAAACACACAGCAAAACACACGAGGTAATGAGATAAATGACATCGAATTTAACGAAATAGATATAGAACACAACATAGCAACAATCAACAAGGAGGCTGCAGCAGGACCGGACAAAATCCCAGCCCTATTATTAAAGCAATGTGCACGAAGCCTCTCTATACCATTATACAAGTTATGGCGAACATCCATGGACACAGGAGAAATACCAACCAAACTGAAACATGGTGCAATAACACCGATATACAAAGGAGGAGACCGAACCTAAAGTAAAAATTATAGACCAGTTGCTTTAACATCGCATGTCATAAAAGTGTATGAAAAAATCATCGTGAAGAAAATAAT
The DNA here is from genome assembly GCA_034508575.1 of Petrolisthes manimaculis. Taxonomy (NCBI): domain Eukaryota; kingdom Metazoa; phylum Arthropoda; class Malacostraca; order Decapoda; family Porcellanidae; genus Petrolisthes; species Petrolisthes manimaculis. Next base: position 204,998 of record JAWZYT010000361.1, read on the forward strand.
TACATTTCTAGAGGAAAATATGCTATTTAACCCAGGACAACATGGATTCAGACAAGGGAGGTCATGTTTGTCCCAACTATTACAACACCGAATGGACATACTCAACTATCTCGAAAATGAAACTGGTGTAGATGTAATATACCTAGACTTCGCAAAAGCGTTTGACAAAGTAGACCATTCAATACTTATAGAGAAACTGAGTCACATTGGAATTGGCGGTAAACTGATCGAGTGGATACGGGTTTTTTTCATCAGAACTCAGACAGTGGTGGTTAAAGGAGTAGAATCAGAAATAACAGAAGTGAAAAGTGGCGTGGCACAGGGATCGGTACTAGGTCCACTGTTATTCCTTATCTATATAAGTGACATAGACAAAAATATGAACTACTGCAAAGCTACATCGTTTGCAGATGACACCAGACTGCTGAAAAGTATAAAATATGAAGAAGATAAAGAATTGATGCAAAGTGATCTAGCAAAGATATACCAATGGACAAACAATAACAACATGGAATTCAACAGCACAAAGTTCGAACTACTGAGCTACAGACATCCAAAATTCCAACACCTTATAATTATGCATCTACGAAACACCAAATGCAGCAATCATCGCCCAAACAAACCAAGTACGCGATCTAGGTATAATATTAAGTGACAACGCCACCTTCAACCAACAAATAGACAGCACTGTAACCAGAACTAGACAAACAATAGGATGGATTCTATGTACATTTAGAACAAGAGAAACTAGAGCAATGATCACCCTCTACAAGTCGTTAGTTCTACCAATGCTGGAATACTGCTGCCAACTGTGGAGTCCTACGAGAATCGGAGATATAAGAAAACTGGAAGCCGTTCAGAGGACATACACGAACAGAATTGCAGGCCTAAACAACATGAATTACTGGCAAAGATTAAAATACTTGAACTTATACTCACTAGAGAGAAGAAGAGAGAGATACATAGTCATATATATCTGGAAAATAATTAATGGACTGGTCCCCAACTTAGAGCCTCCTAACGCCATTACAACTGGCAACAGTGGACGGAGAGGGTTATTATGTATAGTACCAACCATCACAGGCACATGGAGAAGAATTCAAACATTGAAAGAAAGCTCTATTGCAATACAAGGGCCGAAATTATACAACAAACTACCCAAGAATATAAGAGAACAAAATACAACACTAGAAAATTTTAAGAAGAATTTAGACCAATTTTTAAGAAACATACCAGACAAACCATCACTACCGCACTACCACACCACTACGGAAGGTAACAGCATACTGCAACACATTACACACACTACATGAGGGCGGCGCTTCACATGGCCCTGGTCCCACTACGGACCGAACTTCATCTCAGGACAATATCAGGTGTACGTGTGTGTGTCTGTATGTGTGTGTGTGTACGTGTGTGTGTCTGTATGTGTGTGTGTGTACGTGTGTGTACGTGTGTGTTTCCATATGTGTGTGTGTGTGTGTGTGTGTACGTTTGTGTGTCTGTACGTATGTGTGTCTGTACGTGTGTGTGTGTGTACGTGTGTGTGTACGTGTGTGTGTCTGTACGTATGTGTGTGTGTAGGTGTGTGTGTCTGTATGTATGTGTGTGTGTACGTGTGTGTGTACGTGTGTATGTGTGTACGTGTGTGCGTGTATGTCTGTACTTGTGTGTGTGTGTGTGTGTGTGTGTGTGTGTACGTGTGTGTGTGTGTGTACGTGTGTGTGTGTGTGTGTGTGTGTACATGTGTGTGTATGTGTATATGTGTATGTATGTGTGTATGTATGTGTGTGTGTGTACATGTGTGTGTGTACATGTGTACGTGTGTGTGTGTACATGTGTACGTGTGTGTGTGTACATGTGTACGTGTGTGTGTGTGTGCGTGTGTACGTGTGTGTGTGTGTGTATGTGTGTGTGTCTGTGTACGTTTGTGTGTATGTGTGTGTGTGTGTCCCCTACTCCCGCACCCCTATAAACCGACCTGACAATGTTTTTAACACTCACTGGAGGGTTCCTCGTAGTGATGCTCCAGTGAGGCTCCAACAACCTGTTAACTAACCTGAAAATTCAATTACCTTGTCATATAGTGCATAACTGGTAGATATTTCAAAAAGGGCAGTTAAATTTGACCCTATTTCAACAAAATATGGTATTACACTGGTGTACAGTTGCCAAAAAAGGTATTGCGACAAATCTTGATAGAACTTTAACCATAGTAATATCCACAACTATTTGTATATGGACTATAAGCATGTATAACAGAAGGAAATATACATATCCTTCTGTAATACATACTTATAATCCCTACAAACAACTATGGACATTAATATATTTAAAGTTGTATCAATAGGTGTCGCAAGTACCTTTTTTGGCAACTGTATATTCTAAAAAGGTCAATGTTACACTGTAAAATCTTAAACGAGTGCAATTTTTGGTTTCTGCCATTACAATGTTTCATGTAGACATTGACATAGATTACTTTGATGCAAGTATTTCAACAATAACATATAGACCACCACAGTTACTAGCAATGGTATAACAGCATGTAATCCTCACCTTAACAATGAGAAGATTTGTGTTGGGTTTTAATCTGAAGACACATGGCAGATCTCAATCACTTGATCTCCCCTACATTCTTGATAACTTTCTTAACACCACTAATATTCCACCACTTCCACCGGTTTGTTTAAACATTAACTAACACAAGCATTATTTTCACATCTGGTCAGGATCATGGTACCAATAGTAGTGGACCAAGCTGCTCAACACACTCAAGTAACCTGTAAACAATAAAATCATTAGTAACTGACCACACCTTGCAGGGTTGGGGTCAATAATTAGTTACCTTCACCCAACCACAATACCACTGAATTCATTGTGGTACCAACCAGATAAGCACAGATGGCCTTATGTACACTGGGGGTCAGAAGTTGTGTCCTCATCAAATTGCAGGATTAATAAACTAGCAGAGCTTTGACAACTGTGATGTTCAAACCTTTTAAAACTAGACTCAATAGGTTAAGGGGGTGTGGGAGAAGGGGACAGGCTTGGAGGGTGACTGGGGGGTGCAGGAATAGGGGGACAGGCTTCATGACATAAAAAACATTTGTTTCAATCATCCTAAATAATATTATAAGGTTAGTAAATTATCCGTGGTTACGGATTTCAACTGGTGTGACGATTTCTTTTGTGTTAGCTGTAGTACAATATAGTACACTTTACACGTACCATACTGTACCATACTGTAATGTACCATACCATACTGTAATGTACCTTACAGTACCATACTGTACTGTACTGTACTGCTACAATTTAGCACTTTTTTGGTACAATTCAGCACATTTATTCTATGTATGTATATTCCAATTTAAATAAAGTATGGAAAGGGTACGGAAAAGTCACCAAAAAGTAACATATTTTGGTATTCGTACTTAACCAGAATTATCATACCATAATTTCATACCGTACTGGTAGATTATATAATACCATAGGCCTACCGTACTGTAATTCTGTACTGTAATACTGTACTGTAATACTGTACTGTACCCGTACACACATACAAACACACCAACAATAGAAAAGATACATACAGAAAACTTATGTCAACAAGCAGCACCTTGTTTCAAAACAGTGTTAGTTTAAATAAAAACCAATTATTTGTTTCATAACATCATTAGTTTAAATAAATACTCATTATATGTTTCAGAACATCATTAGTTTAAATAAAAACCAATTATTTGTTTCCGAACGTCATTAGTTTAAATGAATACCAATTATTTGTTTAAAAACAGCATTAGTTTAAATAAATACCCAATATTTGTTTCAAAACAGTGTTCTATGTTTTTAGGTTTTAGGTTGAGGTGAGATTTGAGGTGAGATTTTAGGTTGAGGTGAGATTTGAGGTGAGGTTTTAGGTTGAGGTGAGGGTTGAGGTGAGATTTTAGGTTGAGGTGAGATTTGAGGTGAGGTTTTAGGTTGAGGTGAGGGTTGAGGTGAAGTTGAGGTGAGGTTTGAGGTTGAGAGGAGGTTTGGAAATGCATAGATAATTTTGTGGACTACAAGCAGACATTTTGAGGATGTTAATTGTTTTGTATTTTGTACTTTATTGTTATAAAGAAAGAAAATAAATGTACTTTGTTGTTAGCAATATTCAGATGAAATTGTATAGGTTACTGATTATTCTGTGGTCAATAAACGATCTATCTATCTATCTATGTGTGTCTGTGTGTGTCTGTCTGTCTGTGTGTGTGTGTGTGTGTGTGTATGTATATGTGTGTGTGTGTGTGTGTTTGTGTCTATAAACCAACATGACAATGTTTTTAACACTCACTGGAGGGAGGGTTCCTCGTAGTGATGTTCCAGTGAGGCTTCAACAACCTGGAGCAACTGAATCCTCCACACTATTCCAAGCAACAGAACACCATTAGTTTTGCTCTTCTGGTCCTGTTTCCTAGCAGACGTTGGAGGAATCCTGGCACTCCAATGTACACAAAAACAACCACCACCCTAACCAACCTGAAAATACATATATGAAAATAAAATACATATATGAAAATAAAATTCATGCATGAAAATAAAATACATACAATGATGACCTGTGTGTGTGTGTGTGTGTGTGTGTGTACGTGTGTGTGTACGTGTAGGTATTTGTGTGTATGTGTGTGTATGTGTGTGTGTACCTGTATACGTGTGTGTGAGTGTGTGTATATACATGTGTATATGTGTACATATATACACATCAATATACGTACATGAGAATACGTACATGAGAATACGTACATGAGAATACGTACATGAGAATATTTACATGAGAATACGTACATAAGAATACTTACATAAATAATAAAATACCATATATATAAAATACCATAGGCCTACCATACTGTAATTCTGTACTGTAATACTGTACTGTACCCATACACACATTCTCTCTCTCTCTCTCTCTCTCTCTCTCTCTCTCTCTCTCTCTCTCTCTCTCTCTCTCTCTCATACACATACATGCACACACACACATTCTCTCTCTCTCTCTCTCTCTCTCTCTCTCTCTCTCTCTCTCTCTCTCTCTCTCATACACATACATGCACACACACACACATTCTCTCTCTCTCTCTATTTCTCTCATACACATACATGCATTCTCTCTCTCTCTCTCTCTGTCTGTCTCTCATACACATACATGCACTCTCTCTCTCTCTCTCTCTCTCTCTCTCTCTCTCTCTCTCTCTCCTAAAAAATATATTCAAAAGATTTTCCCATGTGTGTATTTTCCCGTGTGTGTATTTTCCCGTGTGTGTATTTTCCCATGTGTGTATTTTCCCATGTGTGTATTTTCCCGTGTGTGTATTTTATTTCCATGTGCATGTTCTCATGTGCATATTTTTATGTGCGTATTCTTTTCACATGTGTATTTTCATGTATTTATTTTATTCATGTGCATATTCTCATGTGCATATTCTCATGTACGTATTCTCATGTACGTAAGTTTAAATAAATACCCATTATTTGTTTCAGAACGGCATTAGTTTAAATAAATACCCATTATTTGTTTCAGAACAACATTAGTTTAAATAAATACCCATTATTTGTTTCAAAACAGTGTTCTATGTACCCCAAGCCTGTCCCCCTATTCCCCCACCCCCCAGTCCCTCCCAAGCCTGTCCCCCTATTCCCCCACCCCCCAGTCCCCCCCAAGCCTGTCCCCTTATTCCCCCACCCCCCAGTCCCTCCCAAGCCTGTCCCCTACTCCTAATCATAATAACACAGCATACATTAGCTAATAAATAATTACAGTATTAATATATAATAACAGTTATTATTATTATAAACAGATATTAGTAATTATGTTATGTAAACAAACCTTGGCTGATACTTCTCTGTTCAAATCCACATTAGCAGTGTTACCATATTGGTTACCAGTGTTACCATACATGTGTGTCACTGTAACTATTAAAAATTATATAGTCTAGAAAAAAAGAAAGTGAATAAAAAAATTATCATTCATTCATTCATTCATTCTTTCATTTATATATATATATATATATATATATATATATATATATATATATATATATATATATATATATATATATATATATATATATATATATATATATATAAATATATATAAATATATATATATATATATATATATATATATATATATATATATATATATATATATATATATATATATATATATATATATATATATATATATATATATTTTTTAGGTGAGGTTTTGGATTCAACCTCAACCTCAAACCTCAAATCAACCTCAAATCAACCTCAAACCTCAAATCAATTTATCTATTCAATAAGATGAAAATTTTCACTTTATATAATATATTTTAGACTAAAAATTGTAAAATATAACGAAAGTGTCTTAATTGTTTCATTTATTACTCGTCTATTTATCTATCTATTGACAATTTATTGATGGCATCTATTAAATAATTTTATTGTCTATCTTTTGGTATATACATGTATTATATTTATCTATTTCCTAATATGAGAAATTTCACTTATTATAATATATTTTTAACTAAAAACTGTAAAATATGACAAAATTGTCTTAATTGTTTCATTTATTATTCGTCTATTTATCTGTATATTGACAAGTTGTTGATGGCATCTAATAGATAATTTTATTGTCTATCTTTTGGTTTTTTCATGTATCTATTTATCTATTTCCTAAGATGAGAAATTTCACTTCATATATTATATTTTTGACGAATTTTTTTAAAATATGACCAAAATGTCCCACTTTTTTCGTTAATTACTCGTCTATTTTTCTATCTATCAACAATTTGTTGATGGCATCTAATAGATAATTTTATTGTCTATCTTTTGGTATATACATGTATCTATTTATCTATTTTCTAAGATGAGAAATTTAACTTTATATAATATATTTTTGACTAAAAATAGTAAAATATGACCAAAGTGTCCCAATTTTTTCATTAATTACTCGTCTATTTATCTATCTATCGACAATTTGTTGATGGCATCTAACAGATAATTTTATAGTCTATCTTTTGGTATATACATATATCTATTTATCTATTTCCTAAGATGAGAAATTTCACTTTATATAATATATTTTTGACTAAAAATAGTAAAATATGACAAAAGTGTCTTATTTTCTTGTTTATTACTCATCTATTTATCTATCTATCGACAATTTGTTGATGGCATCTAATAGATAATTGTATTGTCTATCTTTTCGTATATACATGTATCAATTTATCTATTTCCTAGAATGAGAAATTACACTTTATATAATATATTATAGACTAAAAATTGTAAAATATGACAAAAGTGTCTTAATTTATTCATTTATAACTCGTCTATTTATTTATCTATCGACAATTTGTTGATGGCATCTAATAGATAATTTTATTGTCTATCTTTTGGCTTATACATGTATTGATTTATCTATTTCCTAAGATGAGAATTTCCACTTTATATAATATATTTTTGACTAAAAATAGTAAAATATGACCAAAGTGTCCCACTTTTTTCGTTAATTACTCGTCTATTTATCTATCTATCAACAATTTGTTGATGGCATCTAATAGATAATTTTATCGTCTATCTTTTGGTATATACATGTATCTATTTATCTATTTCCTAAGATTCGAAAATTCACTTTATATAATATATTTTTGACTAAAAATAGTAAAATATGACAAAAGTATCTTATTTTCTTTTTTATTACTCATCTATTTATCTATCTATCGACAATTTGTTGATGGCATCTAATAGATAATTTTATTGTCTATCTTTTGGCTTATACATGTATCGATTTATCTATTTCCTAAGATGAGAAATGTCACTTTATATAAATATATTTTGGACTAAAAATAGTATAATATTACCAATGTGTCTTAATTATTTCGTTTATTACTCGACTATTTATCTATCTATCAACAATTTGTTGATGTCATCTAATAAATAATTTAATCGTCTATCTTTTGTTATATACATGTATTATATTTATCTATTTCCTAATATGAGAAATTTCACTTATTATAATATATTTTTAACTGAAAATTGTAAAATATGACAAAATTGTCTTAATTGTTTCATTTATTACTCGTCTATTTAACAATATATTGACAATTTGTTGATGTCATCTAATAGATAATTTTATTGTCTATCTTTTGGTTTTTTCATGTATCTATTTATCTATTTCCTAAGATTCGAAAATTCACTTTATATAATATATTTTTGACTAAAAATAGTAAAATATGACAAAATTGTCTTATTTTCTTGTTTATTACTCATCTATTTATCTATCTATCGACAATTTGTTGATGGCATCTAATAGATAATTTTATTGTCTATCTTTTCGTATATACATGTACCAATTTATCTATTTCCTAAGATGAGAAATTTCACTTTATATAATATATTTTTGACTAAAAATAGTAAAATATGACCAAAGTGTCCCAATTTTTTCGTTAATTACTCGTCTATTTATCTATCTATCGACAATTTGTTGATGGCATCTAATAGATAATTTAATTGTCTATTTTTTTGGAATATACATGTATCTATTTATCTATTTCCTAAGATGAGAAATTTCACTTTATATAATATATTTTTAACTAAAAATAGTAAAATATGACAAAAGTGTCTTAATTTTCTTGTTAATTACTCGTCTATTTATCTATCTATTAAAAATTTGATGATGGCACCTAATAGATAATTCTATTGTCTATCTTATGGTATATACATATATATATTTATCTATTTCCTAAGATGTGAAATGTCACTTTATATATTATATTTTTGACTAAAAATAGTAAAATATTACCAATGTGTCTTAATTATTTCGTTTATTACTCGTCTATTTATCTATCTATCAACAATTTGTTGATGTCATCTAATAAATAATTTAATCGTCTATCTTTTGGTATATACATGTATTATATTTATCTATTTCCTAATATGAGAAATTTCACTTATTATAATATATTTTTAACTAAAAACTGTAAAATATGACAAAATTGTCTTAATTGTTTCATTTATTATTCGTTTATGTATCTATATATTGACAAGTTGTTGATGGCATCTAATAGATAATTTTATTGTCTATCTTTTGGTTTTTTCATGTATCTATTTATCTATTTCCTAAGATGAGAAATTTCACTTTAAATAATATATTTTTGACTAAAAATGGTAAAATATGACAAAAATGTCTTAATTTATTCATTTAGTACTCGTCTATTTATCTATCTATTGAAAGTTTGTTGATGGCATCTAATAGATAATTCTATTGTCTATCTTTTGGTATATACATATATATATTTATCTATTTCCTAAGATGAGAAATTTCACTTTATATAATATATTTTTGACTAAAAATAGTAAAATATGACAAAAGTGTCTTATTTTCTTGTTTATTACTCATCTATTTATCTATCTATCGATAATTTGTTGATGGCATCTAATAGATAATTGTATTGTCTATCTTTTCGTATATACATGTATCAATTTATCTATTTCCTAGAATGAGAAATTTCACTTTATATAATGTATTATAGACTAAAAATTGTAAAATATGACAAAAGTGTCTTAATTTATTCATTTATAACTTGTCTATTTATTTATCTATCGACAATTTGTTGATGGCATCTAATAGATAATTTTATTGTCTATCTTTTGGCTTATACATGTATCGATTTATCTATTTCCTAAGATGAGAATTTCCACTTTATATAATATATTTTTGACTAAAAATAGTAAAATATGACCAAAGTGTCCCACTTTTTTCGTTAATTACTCGTCTATTTATCTATCTATCAACAATTTGTTGATGGCATCTAATAGATAATTTTATCGTCTATCTTTTGGTATATACATGTATCTATTTATCTATTTCCTAAGATTCGAAAATTCACTTTATATAATATATTTTTGACTAAAAATAGTAAAATATGACAAAAGTATCTTATTTTCTTTTTTATTACTCATCTATTTATCTATCTATCGACAATTTGTTGATGGCATCTAATAGATAATTTTACTGTCTATCTTTTCGTATATACATGTATCTATTTATCTATTTCCTAAGATTCGAAAATTCACTTTATATAATATATTTTTGACTAAAAATAGTAAAATATGACAAAAGTATCTTATTTTCTTTTTTATTACTCATCTATTTATCTATCTATCGACAATTTGTTGATGGCATCTAATAGATAATTTTACTGTCTATCTTTTCGTATATACATGTATCAATTTATCTATTTCTTAAGATGAGAAATTTCACTTCATATAATATATTTTTGACTAAAAATTGTAAAATATGACTAAAGTGTCCCACTTTTTTCGTTAATTACTCGTCTATTTATCTATCTATCGACAATTTGTTGATGACATCTAATAGATAATTTTATTGGCAATCGTTTTGTATATACATGTATCAATTTATCTATTTCCTAAGATGAGAAATTTCACTTTATATAATATATTTTTGACTAAAAATTGTAAAATATGACTAAAGTGTCCCACTTTTTTCGTTAATTACTCGTCTATTTATCTATCTATCGACAATTTGTTGATGACATCTAATAGATAATTTTATTGGCTATCGTTTTGTATATACATGTATCAATTTATCTATTTCCTAAGATGAGAAATTTCACTTTATATAATATATTTTTGACTAAAAATAGTAAAATATGACCAAAGTGTCCCAATTTTTTTGTTAATTACTCGTCTATTTATCTATCTGTCGACAATTTGTTGATGGCATCTAATAGATAATTTAATTGTCTATTTTTTTATATATAAATGTATCTATTTATCTATTTCCTAAGATGAGAAATTTCACTTTATATAATATATTTTTAACTAAAAATAGTAAAATATGACAAAAGTGTCTTAATTTTCTTGTTAATTACTCGTCTATTTATCTATCTATCGACAATTTGTTGATGGCATCTAATAGATAATTTTATCATCTATTATTTGGTATATACATGTATCTATTTATCTATTTCCTAAGATTCGAAATTTTACTTTATATAATATATATTTGACTAAAAATAGTAAAATGTAACAAAAATGTCTTATTTTCTTTTTTATTACTCATCTATTTATCTTTTTTTCGACAATATGTTGATGGCATCTAATAGATAATTTTATTGTCTATCTTTTGGTATATACATGTATCAATTTATCTATTTCCTAAGATGAGAAATTTCTCTTTATATAATATACTTTTGACTAAAAATGGTAAAATATGACAAAAATGTCTTAATTGTTTATTTTATTACTCGTCTATTTATCTATCTATTGACAATTTCTTGATGGCATCTAATAGATAATTCTATTGTCTATCTTTTGGTATATACATATATATATTTATCTATTTCCTAAGATGAGAATTTCCACTTTATATAATATATTTTTGACTAAAAATAGTAAAATATGACCAAAGTGTCCCACTTTTTTCGTTAATTACTCGTCTATTTATCTATCTATCAACAATTTGTTGATGGCATCTAATAGATAATTTTATCATCTATTATTTGGTATATACATGTATCTATTTATCTATTTCCTAAGATTCGAAATTTCACTTTATATAATATATTTTTAACTAAAAATGGTAAAATATGACAAAAATGTCTTAATTTTCTTGTTAATTACTCGTCTATTTATCTATTTATCGACAATTTGTTGATGTCATCTAATAGATAATTTTATTGTCTATCGTTTGGTTTATACATGTATCTATTTATCTTATTGCTAAGATGAGAAATTTCACTTTATATATTATATTTTTGACTAAAAATTGTAAAATATGACAAAAGTGTCTTAATTATTTCATTTATTACTCATCTACTTATCTATCTATCGACAATTTGTTGATGGCATCTAATAGATAATTTTATTGTCTATCTTTTCGTATATACATGTATCAATTTATCTATTTTATAAGATGAGAAATGTCACTTTATATAATATATTTTTGACTAAAAATTGTAAAATATGACCAAAGTGTCTTTATTTATTCATTTATTACTCGTCTATTTATCTATCTATGGGAAATTTTTTGATGGCATCTAATAGATAATTTTATTGTCTATCTTTTCGTATATACATGTATCAATTTATCTATTTCATAAGATGAGAAATTTCACTTCATATATTATATTTTTGACAAAAAATAGTAAAATATGACCAAAATGTCCCACTTTTTTCGTTAATTACTCGTCTATTTATCTATCTATCAACAATTTGTTGATGGCATCTAATAGATAATTTTATCGTCTATCTTTTGGTATATACATGTATCTATTTATCTATTTCCTAAGATTCGAAAATTCACTTTATATAATATATTTTTGACTAAAAATAGTAAAATATGACAAAAGTATCTTATTTTCTTTTTTATTACTCATCTATTCATCTATCTATCGACAATTTGTTGATGGCATCTAATAGATAATTTTATTGTCTATCTTTTCGTATATACATGTATCAATTTATCTATTTCTTAAGATGAGAAATTTCACTTTATATAATATATTTTTGACTAAAAATTGTAAAATATGACTAAAGTGTCCCACTTTTTTCGTTAATTACTCGTCTATTTATCTATCTATCGACAATTTGTTGATGGCATCTAATCAATAATTTAATTGTCTATTTTTTTGGAATATACATGTATCTATTTATCTATTTCCTAAGATGAGAAATTTCACTTTATATAATATATTTTTAACTAAAAATAGTAAAATATGACAAAAGTGTCTTAATTTTCTTGTTAATTACTCGTCTATTTATCTATCTATTAAAAATTTGATGATGGCATCTAATAGATAATTCTATTGTCTATCTTTTGGTATATACATATATATATTTATCTATTTCCTAAGATGAAAAATTTCACTTTATATAATATATTTTTGACTAAAAATTGTAAAATATGACCAAAATGTCTTAATTGTTTCATTTATTACTCGTCTATTTATCAATATATTGACAATTTGTTGATGTCATCTAATAGATAATTTTATTGTCTATCTTTTGGTTTTTTCATGTATCTATTTATCTATTTCCTAAGATTCGAAAATTCACTTTATATAATTTATATTTGACTAAAAATAGTAAAATATGACAAAAGTATCTTATTTTCTTTTTTATTACTCATCTATTTATCTATCTATCAACAATTTGTTGATGGCATCTAATAGATAATTTTATTATCGATCTTTTGGTTTATACATGTATCGATTTATCTATTTCCTAAGATGTGAAATGTCACTTTATATATTATATTTTTGACTAAAAATAGTAAAATATTACCAATGTGTCTTAATTATTTCGTTTATTACTCGTCTATTTATCTATCTATCAACAATTTGTTGATGTCATCTAATAAATAATTTAATCGTCTATCTTTTGGTATATACATGTATTATATTTATCTATTTCCTAATATGAGAAATTTCACTTATTACAATATATTTTTAACTAAAAACTATAAAATATGACAAAATTGTCTTAATTATTTCATTTATTATTCGTTTATGTATCTATATATTGACAAGTTGTTGATGGCATCTAATAGATAATTTTATTGTCTATCTTTTGGTTTTTTCATGTATCTATTTATCTATTTCCTAAGATGAGAAATTTCACTTTAAATAATATATTTTTGACTAAAAATGGTAAAATATGACAAAAATGTCTTAATTTATTCATTTAGTACTCGTCTATTTATCTATCTATTGAAAGTTTGTTGATGGCATCTAATAGATAATTCTATTGTCTATCTTTTGGTATATACATATATATATTTATCTATTTCCTAAGATGAGAAATTTAACTTTATATAATATATTTTTGACTAAAAATAGTAAAATATGACCAAAGTGTCCCAATTTTTTCATTAATTACTCGTCTATTTATCTATCTATCGACAATTTGTTGATGGCATCTAACAGATAATTTTATCGTCTATCTTTTGGTATATACATATATCTATTTATCTATTTCCTAAGATGAGAAATTTCACTTTATATAATATATTTTTGACTAAAAATAGTAAAATATGACAAAAGTGTCTTATTTTCTTGTTTATTACTCATCTATTTATCTATCTATCGATAATTTGTTGATGGCATCTAATAGATAATTGTATTGTCTATCTTTTCGTATATACATGTATCAATTTATCTATTTCCTAGAATGAGAAATTTCACTTTATATAATGTATTATAGACTAAAAATTGTAAAATATGACAAAAGTGTCTTAATTTATTCATTTATAACTTGTCTATTTATTTATCTATCGACAATTTGTTGATGGCATCTAATAGATAATTTTATTGTCTATCTTTTGGCTTATACATGTATCGATTTATCTATTTCCTAAGATGAGAATTTCCACTTTATATAATATATTTTTGACTAAAAATAGTAAAATATGACCAAAGTGTCCCACTTTTTTCGTTAATTACTCGTCTATTTATCTATCTATCAACAATTTGTTGATGGCATCTAATAGATAATTTTATCGTCTATCTTTTGGTATATACATGTATCTATTTATCTATTTCCTAAGATTCGAAAATTCACTTTATATAATATATTTTTGACTAAAAATAGTAAAATATGACAAAAGTATCTTATTTTCTTTTTTATTACTCATCTATTTATCTATCTATCGACAATTTGTTGATGGCATCTAATAGATAATTTTACTGTCTATCTTTTCGTATATACATGTATCTATTTATCTATTTCCTAAGATTCGAAAATTCACTTTATATAATATATTTTTGACTAAAAATAGTAAAATATGACAAAAGTATCTTATTTTCTTTTTTATTACTCATCTATTTATCTATCTATCGACAATTTGTTGATGGCATCTAATAGATAATTTTACTGTCTATCTTTTCGTATATACATGTATCAATTTATCTATTTCTTAAGATGAGAAATTTCACTTCATATAATATATTTTTGACTAAAAATTGTAAAATATGACTAAAGTGTCCCACTTTTTTCGTTAATTACTCGTCTATTTATCTATCTATGGGAAATTTTTTGATGGCATCTAATATATAATTTTATTGTCTATCTTTTCGTATATACATGTATCAATTTATCTATTTCATAAGATGAGAAATTTCACTTCATATATTATATTTTTGACAAAAAATAGTAAAATATGACCAAAATGTCCCACTTTTTTCGTTAATTACTCGTCTATTTATCTATCTATCAACAATTTTTTGATGGCATCTAATATATAATTTTATTGTCTATCTTTTGGTATATACATGTATCTATTTATCTATTTCCTAAGATGAGAAATTTCACTTTATATAATATATTTTTGACTAAAAATAGTAAAATATGACCAAAGTGTCCCAATTTTTTTGTTAATTACTCGTCTATTTATCTATCTGTCGACAATTTGTTGATGGCATCTAATAGATAATTTAATTGTCTATTTTTTTATATATAAATGTATCTATTTATCTATTTCCTAAGATGAGAAATTTCACTTTATATAATATATTTTTAACTAAAAATAGTAAAATATGACAAAAGTGTCTTAATTTTCTTGTTAATTACTCGTCTATTTATCTATCTATCGACAATTTGTTGATGGCATCTAATAGATAATTTTATCATCTATTATTTGGTATATACATGTATCTATTTATCTATTTCCTAAGATTCGAAATTTTACTTTATATAATATATATTTGACTAAAAATAGTAAAATGTAACAAAAATGTCTTATTTTCTTTTTTATTACTCATCTATTTATCTTTTTTTCGACAATATGTTGATGGCATCTAATAGATAATTTTATTGTCTATCTTTTGGTATATACATGTATCAATTTATCTATTTCCTAAGATGAGAAATTTCTCTTTATATAATATACTTTTGACTAAAAATGGTAAAATATGACAAAAATGTCTTAATTGTTTATTTTATTACTCGTCTATTTATCTATCTATTGACAATTTCTTGATGGCATCTAATAGATAATTCTATTGTCTATCTTTTGGTATATACATATATATATTTATCTATTTCCTAAGATGAGAATTTCCACTTTATATAATATATTTTTGACTAAAAATAGTAAAATATGACCAAAGTGTCCCACTTTTTTCGTTAATTACTCGTCTATTTATCTATCTATCAACAATTTGTTGATGGCATCTAATAGATAATTTTATCATCTATTATTTGGTATATACATGTATCTATTTATCTATTTCCTAAGATTCGAAATTTCACTTTATATAATATATTTTTAACTAAAAATGGTAAAATATGACAAAAATGTCTTAATTTTCTTGTTAATTACTCGTCTATTTATCTATTTATCGACAATTTGTTGATGTCATCTAATAGATAATTTTATTGTCTATCGTTTGGTTTATACATGTATCTATTTATCTTATTGCTAAGATGAGAAATTTCACTTTATATATTATATTTTTGACTAAAAATTGTAAAATATGACAAAAGTGTCTTAATTATTTCATTTATTACTCATCTACTTATCTATCTATCGACAATTTGTTGATGGCATCTAATAGATAATTTTATTGTCTATCTTTTCGTATATACATGTATCAATTTATCTATTTTATAAGATGAGAAATGTCACTTTATATAATATATTTTTGACTAAAAATTGTAAAATATGACCAAAGTGTCTTTATTTATTCATTTATTACTCGTCTATTTATCTATCTATGGGAAATTTTTTGATGGCATCTAATAGATAATTTTATTGTCTATCTTTTCGTATATACATGTATCAATTTATCTATTTCATAAGATGAGAAATTTCACTTCATATATTATATTTTTGACAAAAAATAGTAAAATATGACCAAAATGTCCCACTTTTTTCGTTAATTACTCGTCTATTTATCTATCTATCAACAATTTGTTGATGGCATCTAATAGATAATTTTATCGTCTATCTTTTGGTATATACATGTATCTATTTATCTATTTCCTAAGATTCGAAAATTCACTTTATATAATATATTTTTGACTAAAAATAGTAAAATATGACAAAAGTATCTTATTTTCTTTTTTATTACTCATCTATTCATCTATCTATCGACAATTTGTTGATGGCATCTAATAGATAATTTTATTGTCTATCTTTTCGTATATACATGTATCAATTTATCTATTTCTTAAGATGAGAAATTTCACTTTATATAATATATTTTTGACTAAAAATTGTAAAATATGACTAAAGTGTCCCACTTTTTTCGTTAATTACTCGTCTATTTATCTATCTATCGACAATTTGTTGATGGCATCTAATCAATAATTTAATTGTCTATTTTTTTGGAATATACATGTATCTATTTATCTATTTCCTAAGATGAGAAATTTCACTTTATATAATATATTTTTAACTAAAAATAGTAAAATATGACAAAAGTGTCTTAATTTTCTTGTTAATTACTCGTCTATTTATCTATCTATTAAAAATTTGATGATGGCATCTAATAGATAATTCTATTGTCTATCTTTTGGTATATACATATATATATTTATCTATTTCCTAAGATGAAAAATTTCACTTTATATAATATATTTTTGACTAAAAATTGTAAAATATGACCAAAATGTCTTAATTGTTTCATTTATTACTCGTCTATTTATCAATATATTGACAATTTGTTGATGTCATCTAATAGATAATTTTATTGTCTATCTTTTGGTTTTTTCATGTATCTATTTATCTATTTCCTAAGATTCGAAAATTCACTTTATATAATTTATATTTGACTAAAAATAGTAAAATATGACAAAAGTATCTTATTTTCTTTTTTATTACTCATCTATTTATCTATCTATCAACAATTTGTTGATGGCATCTAATAGATAATTTTATTATCGATCTTTTGGTTTATACATGTATCGATTTATCTATTTCCTAAGATGTGAAATGTCACTTTATATATTATATTTTTGACTAAAAATAGTAAAATATTACCAATGTGTCTTAATTATTTCGTTTATTACTCGTCTATTTATCTATCTATCAACAATTTGTTGATGTCATCTAATAAATAATTTAATCGTCTATCTTTTGGTATATACATGTATTATATTTATCTATTTCCTAATATGAGAAATTTCACTTATTACAATATATTTTTAACTAAAAACTGTAAAATATGACAAAATTGTCTTAATTATTTCATTTATTATTCGTTTATGTATCTATATATTGACAAGTTGTTGATGGCATCTAATAGATAATTTTATTGTCTATCTTTTGGTTTTTTCATGTATCTATTTATCTATTTCCTAAGATGAGAAATTTCACTTTAAATAATATATTTTTGACTAAAAATGGTAAAATATGACAAAAATGTCTTAATTTATTCATTTAGTACTCGTCTATTTATCTATCTATTGAAAGTTTGTTGATGGCATCTAATAGATAATTCTATTGTCTATCTTTTGGTATATACATATATATATTTATCTATTTCCTAAGATGAGAAATTTAACTTTATATAATATATTTTTGACTAAAAATAGTAAAATATGACCAAAGTGTCCCAATTTTTTCATTAATTACTCGTCTATTTATCTATCTATCGACAATTTGTTGATGGCATCTAACAGATAATTTTATCGTCTATCTTTTGGTATATACATATATCTATTTATCTATTTCCTAAGATGAGAAATTTCACTTTATATAATATATTTTTGACTAAAAATAGTAAAATATGACAAAAGTGTCTTATTTTCTTGTTTATTACTCATCTATTTATCTATCTATCGATAATTTGTTGATGGCATCTAATAGATAATTGTATTGTCTATCTTTTCGTATATACATGTATCAATTTATCTATTTCCTAGAATGAGAAATTTCACTTTATATAATGTATTATAGACTAAAAATTGTAAAATATGACAAAAGTGTCTTAATTTATTCATTTATAACTTGTCTATTTATTTATCTATCGACAATTTGTTGATGGCATCTAATAGATAATTTTATTGTCTATCTTTTGGCTTATACATGTATCGATTTATCTATTTCCTAAGATGAGAATTTCCACTTTATATAATATATTTTTGACTAAAAATAGTAAAATATGACCAAAGTGTCCCACTTTTTTCGTTAATTACTCGTCTATTTATCTATCTATCAACAATTTGTTGATGGCATCTAATAGATAATTTTATCGTCTATCTTTTGGTATATACATGTATCTATTTATCTATTTCCTAAGATTCGAAAATTCACTTTATATAATATATTTTTGACTAAAAATAGTAAAATATGACAAAAGTATCTTATTTTCTTTTTTATTACTCATCTATTTATCTATCTATCGACAATTTGTTGATGGCATCTAATAGATAATTTTACTGTCTATCTTTTCGTATATACATGTATCTATTTATCTATTTCCTAAGATTCGAAAATTCACTTTATATAATATATTTTTGACTAAAAATAGTAAAATATGACAAAAGTATCTTATTTTCTTTTTTATTACTCATCTATTTATCTATCTATCGACAATTTGTTGATGGCATCTAATAGATAATTTTACTGTCTATCTTTTCGTATATACATGTATCAATTTATCTATTTCTTAAGATGAGAAATTTCACTTCATATAATATATTTTTGACTAAAAATTGTAAAATATGACTAAAGTGTCCCACTTTTTTCGTTAATTACTCGTCTATTTATCTATCTATGGGAAATTTTTTGATGGCATCTAATATATAATTTTATTGTCTATCTTTTCGTATATACATGTATCAATTTATCTATTTCATAAGATGAGAAATTTCACTTCATATATTATATTTTTGACAAAAAATAGTAAAATATGACCAAAATGTCCCACTTTTTTCGTTAATTACTCGTCTATTTATCTATCTATCAACAATTTGTTGATGGCATCTAATAGATAATTTTATTGTCTATCTTTTGGTATATACATGTATCTATTTATCTATTTCCTAAGATTCGAAAATTCACTTTATATAATATATTTTTGACTAAAAATAGTAAAATATGACAAAAGTATCTTATTTTCTTTTTTATTACTCATCTATTCATCTATCTATCGACAATTTGTTGATGGCATCTAATAGATAATTTTATTGTCTATCTTTTCGTATATACATGTATCAATTTATCTATTTCTTAAGATGAGAAATTTCACTTTATATAATATATTTTTGACTAAAAATTGTAAAATATGACTAAAGTGTCCCACTTTTTTCGTTAATTACTCGTCTATTTATCTATCTATCGACAATTTGTTGATGGCATCTAATCAATAATTTAATTGTCTATTTTTTTGGAATATACATGTATCTATTTATCTATTTCCTAAGATGAGAAATTTCACTTTATATAATATATTTTTAACTAAAAATAGTAAAATATGACAAAAGTGTCTTAATTTTCTTGTTAATTACTCGTCTATTTATCTATCTATTAAAAATTTGATGATGGCATCTAATAGATAATTCTATTGTCTATCTTTTGGTATATACATATATATATTTATCTATTTCCTAAGATGAAAAATTTCACTTTATATAATATATTTTTGACTAAAAATTGTAAAATATGACCAAAATGTCTTAATTGTTTCATTTATTACTCGTCTATTTATCAATATATTGACAATTTGTTGATGTCATCTAATAGATAATTTTATTGTCTATCTTTTGGTTTTTTCATGTATCTATTTATCTATTTCCTAAGATTCGAAAATTCACTTTATATAATTTATATTTGACTAAAAATAGTAAAATATGACAAAAGTATCTTATTTTCTTTTTTATTACTCATCTATTTATCTATCTATCAACAATTTGTTGATGGCATCTAATAGATAATTTTATTATCGATCTTTTGGTTTATACATGTATCGATTTATCTATTTCCTAAGATGTGAAATGTCACTTTATATATTATATTTTTGACTAAAAATAGTAAAATATTACCAATGTGTCTTAATTATTTCGTTTATTACTCGTCTATTTATCTATCTATCAACAATTTGTTGATGTCATCTAATAAATAATTTAATCGTCTATCTTTTGGTATATACATGTATTATATTTATCTATTTCCTAATATGAGAAATTTCACTTATTACAATATATTTTTAACTAAAAACTGTAAAATATGACAAAATTGTCTTAATTATTTCATTTATTATTCGTTTATTTATCTATATATTGACAAGTTGTTGATGGCATCTAATAGATAATTTTATTGTCTATCTTTTGGTTTTTTCATGTATCTATTTATCTATTTCCTAAGATGAGAAATTTCACTTCATATATTATATTTTTGACGAATTTTTTTAAAATATGACCAAAATGTCCCACTTTTTTCGTTAATTACTCGTCTATTTATCTATCTATCAACAATTTGTTGATGGCATCTAATAGATAATTTTATTGTCTATCTTCTCGTATATACATGTATCAATTTATCTATTTCCTAGAATGAGAAATTTCACTTTATATAATATATTATAGACTAAAAATTGTAAAATATGACAAAAGTGTCTTAATTTATTCATTTATAACTCGTCTATTTATTTATCTATCGACAATTTGTTGATGGCATCTAATAGATAATTTTATTGTCTATCCTTTGGCTTATACATGTATCGATTTATCTATTTCCTAAGATGAGAATTTCCACTTTATATAATATATTTTTGACTAAAAATAGTAAAATATGACCAAAGTGTCCCACTTTTTTCGTTAATTACTCGTCTATTTATCTATCTATCAACAATTTGTTGATGGCATCTAATAGATAATTTTATCGTCTATCTTTTGGTATATACATGTATTATATTTATCTATTTCCTAATAGGAGAAATTTCACTTATTATAATATATTTTTAATTAAAAATGGTAAAATATGACAAAAATGTCTTAATTTTCTTGTTAATTACTCGTCTATTTATCTATTTATCGACAATTTGTTGATGGCATCTAATAGATAATTTTATTGTCTATCGTTTGGTTTATACATGTATCTATTTATCTTATTGCTAAGATAAGAAATTTCACTTTATATATTATATTTTTGACTAAAAATTGAAAATATGACAAAAGTGTCTTAATTATTTCATTTATTACTCATCTATTTATCTATTTATCGACAATTTGTTGATGGCATCTGATAGATAATTTTATTGTCTATCTTTTCGTATATACATGTATCAATTTATCTATTTTATAAGATGAGAAATATCACTTTATATAATATATTTTTGACTAAAAATTGTAAAATATGACCAAAGTGTCTTTATTTATTCATTTATTACTCGTCTATTTATCTATCTATGGAAAATTTGTTGATGGCATCTAATAGATAATTTTATTGTCTATCTTTTCGTATATACATGTATCAATTTATCTATTTCATAAGATGAGAAATTTCACTTCATATATTATATTTTTGACAAAAAATAGTAAAATATGACCAAAATGTCCCACTTTTTTCGTTAATTACTCGTCTATTTATCTATCTATCAACAATTTGTTGATGGCATCTAATAGATAATTTTATCGTCTATCTTTTGGTATATACATGTATCTATTTATCTATTTCCTAAGATTCGAAAATTCACTTTATATAATATATTTTTGACTAAAAATAGTAAAATATGACAAAAGTATCTTATTTTCTTTTTTATTACTCATCTATTTATCTATCTATCGACAATTTGTTGATGGCATCTAATAGATAATTTTACTGTCTATCTTTTCGTATATACATGTATCAATTTATCTATTTCTTAAGATGAGAAATTTCACTTCATATAATATATTTTTGACTAAAAATTGTAAAATATGACTAAAGTGTCCCACTTTTTTCGTTAATTACTCGTCTATTTATCTATCTATCGACAATTTGTTGATGACATCTAATAGATAATTTTATTGGCTATCGTTTTGTATATACATGTATCAATTTATCTATTTCCTAAGATGAGAAATTTCACTTTATATAATATATTTTTGACTAAAAATTGTAAAATATGACTAAAGTGTCCCACTTTTTTCGTTAATTACTCGTCTATTTATCTATCTATCGACAATTTGTTGATGACATCTAATAGATAATTTTATTGGCTATCGTTTTGTATATACATGTATCAATTTATCTATTTCCTAAGATGAGAAATTTCACTTTATATAATATATTTTTGACTAAAAATAGTAAAATATGACCAAAGTGTCCCAATTTTTTTGTTAATTACTCGTCTATTTATCTATCTGCCGACAATTTGTTGATGGCATCTAATAGATAATTTAATTGTCTATTTTTTTATATATAAATGTATCTATTTATCTATTTCCTAAGATGAGAAATTTCACTTTATATAATATATTTTTAACTAAAAATAGTAAAATATGACAAAAGTGTCTTAATTTTCTTGTTAATTACTCGTCTATTTATCTATCTATCGACAATTTGTTGATGGCATCTAATAGATAATTTTATCATCTATTATTTGGTATATACATGTATCTATTTATCTATTTCCTAAGATTCGAAATTTTACTTTATATAATATATTTTTGACTAAAAATAGTAAAATGTAACAAAAATGTCTTATTTTCTTTTTTATTACTCATCTATTTATCTTTTTTTCGACAATATGTTGATGGCATCTAATAGATAATTTTATTGTCTATCTTTTGGTATATACATGTATCTATTTATCTATTTCCTAAGATGAGAAATTTCTCTTTATATAATATACTTTTGACTAAAAATGGTAAAATATGACAAAAATGTCTTAATTGTTTCATTTATTACTCGTCTATTTATCTATCTATTGACAATTTGTTGATGGCATCTAATAGATAATTCTATTGTCTATCTTTTGGTATATACATATATATATTTATCTATTTCCTAAGATGAGAATTTCCACTTTATATAATATATTTTTGACTAAAAATAGTAAAATATGACCAAAGTGTCCCACTTTTTTCGTTAATTACTCGTCTATTTATCTATCTATCAACAATTTGTTGATGGCATCTAATAGATAATTTTATCGTCTATCTTTTGGTTTATACATGTATCTATTTATCTATTTTCTAAGATGAGAAATTTCACTTTATATAATATATTTTTAACACGTTCCTTGCTATGTGACCCATTGGTGGGTCACAGAATATTTATATTTAGTGCGATATGACCCACCAGTGGGTCATAGTAATATATTCAGGATTTTTTTTCAAAACACACATATATATAAAAATAATGCATTTATCAATTTATAGTCAAACTAGATTCACACTGTAGGATTCAAAGTATACAAATTTACTAGTTTCATTCAATTTAATAACAATTCAGAATACGTAATTGATACACAAAATTTATGTATTTTTTTTCAACAAAATATTGTAAATGCATTAAAAATATATATTTTTCTCATTGTTTCTGTATGAAACACATGTAATAAGAACATAACACCTTTATTTATACATAAATATGCAAATACCTTGATACAATATGATTATATAAATAATAGTGCTCCATTTACTTCATACGTTGGTTATGCATTTATTATATACTAAGAAAATAAACCTTTGTATGCTTTTATTAGCATTGAACTAACAAACAACATTCTTCAAACATGCATAAATGTATCATGCAACATGCACTTATATAAAAGAATATAAAACAAATAATGTAGCACATTATAATTATGACATTGAATATATAACACATTTAGTACATGCACTATAGAAGAAATGAAACAAGTACCATTGCAAAAATTGTAAAACAAATATGACATTTTTATAGTATGATAATTCCAATTCATCATTGGCAAAACATAGAACACAAATATATAAATTTTTATTCCATACATGCATTGTGGCATAACATAGGACACAATTTTTTCCATTACATACATGCATATTCTCAAAGCTTTACCTCCCTTCACCTCATTCCTTTCCCAAACCATTACCTATATCAATTATGTTTGGCAGCAAAGCATGGCATGCACATAAATGGTTTTCCATCACATACCTGGCAGAATGTCGAGACCTTTTTTGCTTTAGCAGATGCTACTCTGGAGCCCTCGTTTACCGATAACATTTCATAACAGCCAACACACCTCTTTCTTGATTTTCTCTTTTGTCCTTCAGCTTCTACAAGGAAGTGGTGTTCTTTTGAGGAGCCTGAAATGCTTGCTCTTTGTTTACCAGGTCTTATGGTTTCACTGGGAGAGCCAGTTAGCAGTGACAATACGATAGACTCTTGAAAAGCCAGTAATGGGAGTTTTTTGTCTGCAAGGTACTTATTATAGATTGTCCAAGCATTTACAATAGAGGTTCCACAGAGTAGTTCTATAGCAATTTTTCTGTACCATTTTCTTGTCTTTCTTAGGGCTGTATAATAACCAGACATCTGGTCAGAAACGTCTACCCCTTTTTTAGTTTTGTTATAGTCAAGAATACTCTTAGGTTTTGTTATATCTTCACCATTTCTTGTAGTCTTACCAGTAGGTATCAGTGTATCATCATGTTCTGGGACAGTGGATAATGTGAAAACACTTCTCTTATCTTTCCAATGAAACACTTTTACACCATTATTATTCTGCAGTGATACTACCTCTCCCTTCTTTATTTTTGCTTTTGTAACTTCATGGGGAAGTCCTTTGCGCGATGTACGAACAGTGCCACAGAGATATGTCTTTTGTGTCAAAAGGTACTCAGCCAGTGGGATTGATGTGTAAAAGTTGTCACAATACAGTGTCATTCCAAGGTCAAACAAAGGTGTCATTAGCCTTGCTGTAAGAGAGTCGGTTGCACCTAACCCAGGGTAGGTGTCACTCTTGCCACAATACACTTCACAGTTCCATGTGTATCCATCTGCAGTACACAGTTTGAACAATTTTAAACCATATTTATGACTTTTACCAGGAATATACTGCCTAAATGAAATTCTTCCTCTGAATGGTATCATAGTTTCATCAAGTACAACTTCAGACCCAGGTGTATATATGCTTTGAAACTTCTGAATAATCATGTCAAAAAAAGGTTTAGCTTTATATATTTTATGTTGGTCAGCATATGCAAAGTTATCAGAAAAATGCAGCATCCTAAGCAAAAGTTGAAACCTGTCCCGGTTCATTGAGGATGATATCAATTTATTGCTATACAGCTGACTCTTAGACCAGTACAGATGCAGTTCTGGATAGGGGACTATTCCTATATAGAGAAGAACACCTAAAAACTTTTTCATCTCTGCTCTGTCAGTAGCATACCAAGCCTTCAATCTCGATTTTCTTGTCACTCTTTGTGAAGAAAGTATTTGATCAGCATACCTGTTGGTTTCTTTCACTATCACATCTATTACATCATCGTTAATAAACAGAGAATAAACATCAATAGGAAAACATTGATTTGTTACTTGTGGTCTTATGCAAAGTTCTTCCTTGCCTGTGAAAATGAATGCTCTAACTGATGTTGTTACACCTGACCAGACTCCAACAGATACAGCTACATCACCTTCATTGTCATCAGATTCAGTAGCAGTAGTATTAGTATTAGAGGCTTCTTCTGAATCTGAATCTGAATCACTAGATGATTCAGTATTGTAGGATGAATCAGATAACTCATCATGACTATGCTCAGTGTCATCCTCATTTCCTTCAGGGTCATCCACATTTTCTTCAGATGATCCTGGATGGTGTGCTTGTAAATGGCCATAGAAGATGTTCCTATTCATTGTGTTTACTGAAATGTGTATAACGATGTTACATCATCACAAATAAATATATAATTGCAGATATACTCATAAATATTTCAAACATCTGCAGGCAGAAAAAAACATGTCCACCAGAGGGTCAAACTGCAGTCTAAGGTTGGTGTAGCACTCTAATGCGATGTGACACACCCTTGGTCGCATGAGTAGAAACCAATAGTGTGATCACTGGTGAGTCACATAGCAACAAAAAGCTACACAAACGTTAGACTGCGTTAGGACCATAAATGGCCACAAATTTTTCCATTACTAACTGTCAAAGCAGGCTAGAGTAAACGTACGTACCTCCTCTTGCGCCGACATCATCAGCCAAACTGGCGTGGTTAGGGTTGGACACTTCAGCAGAGCGTGGGAAACAACCACGGTGCCAGACGCACAGAACGTGTTAATTTTCTTGTTAATTACTCGTCTATTTATCTATTTATCGACAATTTGTTGATGGCATCTAATAGATAATTTTATTGTCTATCGTTTGGTTTATACATGTATCTATTTATCTATTTCATAAGATGAGAAATGTCACTTTATATAATATATTTTTGACTAAAAATTGTAAAATATGACCGAAGTGTCCCACTTTTTTCGTTAATTACTCGTCTATTTATTTATCTATCAACAATTTGTTGATGGCATCTAATAGATAATTTTATTATCGATCTTTTGGTTTATACATGTATCGATTTATCTATTTCCTAAGATGTGAAATGTCACTTTATATATTATATTTTTGACTAAAAATAGTAAAATATTACCAATGTGTCTTAATTATTTCGTTTATTACTCGTCTATTTATCTATCTATGGAAAATTTGTTGATGGCATCTAATAGATAATTTTATTGTCTATCTTTTCGTATATACATGTATCAATTTATCTATTTCATAAGATGAGAAATGTCACTTTATATAATATATTTTTGACTAAAAATTGTAAAATATGACCGAAGTGTCCCACTTTTTTCGTTAATTACTCGTCTATTTATTTATCTATCAACAATTTGTTGATGGCATCTAATAGATAATTTTATTATCGATCTTTTGGTTTATACATGTATCGATTTATCTATTTCCTAAGATGTGAAATGTCACTTTATATATTATATTTTTGACTAAAAATAGTAAAATATTACCAATGTGTCTTAATTATTTCGTTTATTACTCGTCTATTTATCTATCTATCAACAATTTGTTGATGTCATCTAATAAATAATTTAATCGTCTATCTTTTGGTATATACATGTATTATTTTTATCTATTTCCTAATATGAGAAATTTCACTTATTATAATATATTTTTAACTAAAAATTGTAAAATATGACAAAATTGTCTTAATTGTTTCATTTATTACTCGTCTATTTATCTATATATTGACAATTTGTTGATGGCATCTAACAGATAATTTTATTGTCTATCTTTTGGTTTTTTCATGTATCTATTTATCTATTTCCTAAGATGAGAAATTTCACTTCATATATTATATTTTTGACAAAAAATTGTACAATATGAGCAAAATGTCCCAATTTTTTCGTTAATTACTCGTCTATTTATCTATCTATCAACAATTTGTTGATGGCATCTAATAGATAATTTTATCGTCTATCTTTTGGTATATACATGTATCTATTTATCTATTTCCTAAGATGAGAAATTTCACTTTAAATAATATATTTTTGACTAAAAATGGTAAAATATGACAAAAATGTCTTAATTTATTCATTTAGTACTCGTCTATTTATCTATCTATTGAAAGTTTGTTGATGGCATCTAATAGATAATTCTATTGTCTATCTTTTGGTATATACATGTACCTATTTATCTATTTCCTAAGATGAGAAATTTCACTTTATATAATATATTTTTGACTAAAAATAGTAAAATATGACAAAAGTATCTTATTTTCTTTTTTATTACTCATCTATTTATCTATCTATCGACAATTTGTTGATGGCATCTAATAGATAATTTTATTGTCTATCTTTTCGTATATACATGTATCAATTTATCTATTTCGTAAGATGAGAAATTTCACTTTATATAATATATTTTTGACTAAAAATTGTAAAATATGACCAAAGTGTCCCACTTTTTTCGTTAATTACTCGTCTATTTATCTATCTATCGACAATTTGTTGAAGTCATCTAATAAATAATTTAATCGTCTATCTTTTGGTATATACATGTATTATATTTATCTATTTCCTAATATGAGAAATTTCACTTATTATAATATATTTTTAACTAAAAATTGTAAAATATGACAAAATTGTCTTAATTGTTTCATTTATTACTCGTCTATTTATCAATATATTGAAAATTTGTTGATTTCATCTAATAGATAATTTTATTGTCTATCTTTTGGTTTTTTCATGTATCTATTTATCTATTTCCTAAGATGAGAAATTTCACTTCATATATTATATTTTTGACAAAAAATTGTAAAATATGACCAAAATGTCCCACTTTTTTCGTTAATTACTCGTCTATTTATCTATCTATCAACAATTTGTTGATGGCATCTAATAGATAATTTTATCGTCTATCTTTTGGTATATACATGTATCTATTTATCTATTTCCTAAAATTCGAAAATTCACTTTATATAATATATTTTTGACTAAAAATAGTAAAATATGACAAAAGTATCTTATTTTTTTTTTATTACTCATCTATTTATCTATCTATCAACAATTTGTTGATGGCATCTAATAGATAATTTTATTGTTTATCTTTTGGTATATACATGTATCTCTTTATCTATTTTCCAAGATGAGAAATTTCACTTTATATAATATATTTCTAACTAAATTTTGTAAAATATGACAAAAGTGTCTTAATTTTCTTGTTAATTACTCGTTTATTTATCAATTTATCGACAATTTGTCAATGGCATCTAATAGATAATTTTATTGTCTATCTTTTCGTATATACATGTATCAATTTATCTATTTCCTAAGATGAGAAATTTCACTTTATATAATATATTTTTTACTAAAAATTCAAAAATATGACCAAAGTGTCCCAATTTTTTCGTTAATTACACGTCTATTTATCTATCTATCAACAATTTGTTGATGGCATCTAATAGATAATTTTATCGTCTATCTTTTGGTATATACATGTATCTATTTATCTATTTCGTAAGATGAGAAATTTCACTTTAAATAATATATTTTTGACTAAAAATGGAAAAATATGACAAAAATGTCTTAATTTATTCATTTAGTACTCGTCTATTTATCTGTCTATTGAAAGTTTGTTGATGGCATCTAATAGATAATTATATTGTCTATCTTTTGGTATATACATATATATATTTATCTATTTCCTAAGATGAGATATTCCACTTTATATAATATATTTTTGACTAAAAATAGTAAAATATGACCAAAGTGTCCCACTTTTTTCGTTAATTACTCGTCTATTTATCTATCTATCGACAATTTGTTGATGGCATCTAATAGATAATTTTATCGTCTATCTTTTGGTATATACATGTATCTATTTATCTATTTTCTAAGGTGAGAAATTTCACTTTATATAATATATTTTTAACTAAAAATAGTAAAATATGACAAAAGTGTCCCAATTGTTTCGTTAATTACTCGTCTATTTATCTATCTATCGACAATTTGTTTATGACATGTAATAGATAATTTTATTGTCTATCTTTTCGTTTATACATGTATCAATTTATCTATTTCCTAAGATGAGAAATTTCACTTTATATAATATATTTTTGACTAAAAATAGTAAAATATGACAAAAGTATCTTATTTTTTTTTTTATTACTCATCTATTTATCTATCTATCGACAATTTGTTGATGGCATCTAATAGATAATTTTATCGTCTATCTTTTGGTATATACATGTATCTATTTATCTATTTTCTAAGATGAGAAATTTCACTTTATATAATATATTTTTAACTAAAAATAGTAAAATATGACAAAAGTGTCTTAATTTTCTTGTTAATTACTCATCTATTTATCTATCTATTAAAAATTCGTTGAAGGCATCAAATAGATAATTTTATTGTCTATCGTTTGGTTTATACATATATGTATTTATCTTATTCCTAAGATGAGAAATTTCACTTTATATATTATATTTTTTACAAAAAATTGTAAAATATTACCAAAGTGTCCCATTTCTTCATTAATTACTCGTCTATTTATCTATTTATCAACAATTTGTTGATGGCATCTAATAGATAATTTTATCGTCTATCTTTTGGTATATACATGTATCTATTTATCTATTTCCTAAGATTCGAAAATTCACTTTATATAATATATTTTTGACTAAAAATAGTAAAATATGACAAAAGTATCTTATTTTCTTTTTTATTACTCATCTATTTATCTATTTATCAACAATTTGTTGATGGCATCTAATAGATAATTTTATCGTCTATATTTTGGTATATACATGTATCTATTTATCTATTTCCTAAGATGAGAAATTTCACTTTATATAATATATTTTTAACTAAAAATAGTAAAATATGACAAAAGTGTCTTAATTTTCTTGTTAATTACTCGTCTATTGATCTATTTATCGACAATTTGTTGATGGCATCTAATAGATAATTTTATTGTATATCGTTTGGTTTATACATATATGTATTTATCTTATTCCTAAGATGAGAAATTTCACTTCATATATTATATTTTTGACTAAAAAAAATAAAATTTGACCAAAATGTCCCACTTTTTTCGTTAATTACTCGTTTATTTATCTATCTATCAACAATTTGTTGTTGGCATCAAATAGATAATTTTATCATCTATCTTTTGGTATATACATGTATCTATTTATCTATTTCCTAAGATTCGAAAATTCACCTTATATAATATATTTTTGACTAAAAATAGTAAAATATGACAAAAGTGTCTTATTTTCTTGTTAATTACTCATCTATTTATCTATCTATCGACAATTTGTTGATGGCATCTAATAGATAATTTTATCGTCTATTTTTTGGTATATACATGTATCTATTTATCTATTTTTTAAGATGAGAAATTTCACTTTATATAATATGTTTTTGACTAAAAATAGTAAAATATGACAAAAGTGTCTTAATTTTCTTGTTAATTACTCGTTTATTTATCTATTTATCGACAATTTGTCAATGGCATCTAATAGATAATTTTATTGTCTATCTTTTGATATATACATGCATCAATTTATCTATTTTTTAAGATGAGAAATTTAACTTTATATAATATATTTTTGACTAAAAATAGTAAAATATGACAAAAGTGTCTTATTTTCTTGTTTATTACTCATCTATTTATCTATCTATCGACAATTTGTTGATGGCATCTAATAGATAATTGTATTGTCTATCTTTTCGTATATACATGTATCAATTCATCTATTTCCTAGAATGAGAAATTTCACTTTATATAATATATTATAGACTAAAAATTGTAAAATATGACAAAAGTGTCTTAATTTATTCATTTATAACTCGTCTATTTATTTATCTATCGACAATTTGTTGATGGCATCTAATAGATAATTTTATTGTCTATCTTTTGGCTTATACATGTATCGATTTATCTATTTCCTAAGATGAGAAATGTCACTTTATATATTATATTTTTGACTAAAAATAGTAAAATATTACCAATGTGTCTTAATTATTTTGTTTATTACTCGTCTATTTATCTATCTATCAACAATTTGTTGATGTCATCTAATAAATAATTTAATCGTCTATCTTTTGGTATATACATGTATTATATTTATCTATTTCCTAATATGAGAAATTTCACTTATTATAATATATTTTTAACTGAAAATTGTAAAATATGACAAAATTGTCTTAATTGTTTCATTTATTACTCGTCTATTTATCAATATATTGACAATTTATTGATGTCATCTAATAGATAATTTTATTGTCTATCTTTTGGTTTTTTCATGTATCTATTTATCTATTTCCTAAGATTCGAAAATTCACTTTATATAATATATTTTTGACTAAAAATAGTAAAATATGACAAAATTGTCTTATTTTCTTGTTTATTACTCATCTATTTATCTATCTATCGACAATTTGTTGATAGCATCTAATAGATAATTTTATTGTCTATCTTTTCGTATATACATGTATCAATTTATCTATTTCTTAAGATGAGAAATTTCACTTTATATAATATATTTTTGACTAAAAATAGTAAAATATGACCAAAATGTCTTAATTTTCTTGTTAATTACTCGTTTATTTATCAATTTATCGCCAATTTGTCAATGGCATCTAATAGATAATTTTATTGTCTATTTTTTGGTATATACATGTATCTATTTATCTATTTCCTAAGATGAGAAATTTCACTTTATATAATATATTTTTTACTAAAAAATCAAAAATATTACCAAAGTGTCCCATTTCTTCATTAATTACTCGTCTATTTATCTATCTATTGACAATTTGTTGATAGCATCTAATAGATAATTTTATTGTCTATCTTTTCGTATATACATGTATCAATTTATCTATTTCCTAGAATGAGAAATTTCACTTTATATAATATATTTTAGACTAAAAATTGTAAAATATGACAAAAGTGTCTTAATTTATTCATTTATTACTCGTCTATTTATTTATCTATCGACAATTTGTTGATGGCATCTAATAGATAATTTTATTATCGATCTTTTGGTTTATACATGTATCGATTTATCAATTTCCTAAGATGAAAAATTTCACTTTATATATTATATTTAAAAAAAAAAATTGTAAAATATGATAAAAGTGTCTTAATTATTTCATTTATTACTCGTCTATATATCTATCTATCGACAATTTGTTGATGGCATCTAATAGATAATTTTATTGTCTATCTTTTGGTATATACATGTATCAATTTATCTATTTCCTAAGTTGAGAAATTTCATTTTATATAATATATTTTTAACGAAAAATAGTAAAATATGACAAAAGTGACTTAATTTTCTTGTTAATTACTCGTCTGTTTATCTATTTATCGACAATTTGTTGATGGCATCAAATAGATAATTTTATTGTCTATCGTTTGGTTTATACATATATGTATTTATCTTATTCCTTAGATGAGAAATTTCACTTTATATATTATATGTTTTACAAAAAATTGTAAAATATTACCAAAGTGTCCCATTTCTTCATTAATTACTCGTCTATTTATCTATCTATCAACAATTTGTTCATGGCATCTAATAGATAATTTTATTGTCTATCTTTTCGTATATACATGTATCAATTTATCTATTTCCTAAGATGAGAAATTTCACTTTATATAATATATTTTTGACTAAAAATTGTAAAATATGACAAAAATGTCTTAATTTATTCATTTATTACTCGTCTATTTATCTATCTATTGAAAATATGTTGATGGCATCTAATAGATAATTCTATTGTCTATCTCTTGGTATATACATATATATATATTTATCAATTTCCTAAGGTAATTTTTTTTACTTTATATAATATATTTTTGACTAAAAATAGTAAAATATGACCAAAGTGACCCAATTTTCTCGTTAATTACTCGTCTATTTATCTATCTATCGACAATTTGTTGATGGCATCTAATAGATAATTTTATTGTCTATCTTTTGGTTTATACATATATCTATTTATCTATTTTTTAAGATGAGAAATTTCACTTTATATAATATATTTTTGACTAAAAATTGTAAAATATGACAAAAATGTCTTAATTTATTCATTTATTACTCGTCTATTTATCTATCTATTGAAATTTTGTTAATGGCATTTAATAGATAATTCTATTGTCTATCTTTTGGTATATACATATATATATATATTTATCTATTTCCCAAGATGAGAAATTTCACTTTATATAATATATTTCTAACTAAAAATAGTAAAATATGACAAAAGTGTCTTAATTTTCTTGTTAATTACTCGTCTATTTATCTATTTATCGACAATTTGTTGATGGCATCTAATAGATAATTTTATTGTCTATCGTTTAGTTTATACATATATGTATTTATCTTATTCCTAAGATGAGAAATTTCACTTTATATATTCTATTTTTTACAAAAAATTGTAAAATATTACCAAAGTGTCCCATTTCTTCATTAATTACTGGTCTATTTATCTATCTATTAACAATTTGTTGATGGCATCTAATAGATAATTTTATTGTCTATCTTTTCGTATATACATGTATCAATTTATCTATTTCCTAAGATGAGAAATTTCACTTTACATATTATATTTTTGACTAAAAATTGTAAAATATGACAAAAGTGTCTTAATTTTCTTGTTAATTACTCATTTATTTATATTTTTATCGACAATTTATCGATGGCATCTAATAGATAATTTTATTGTGTATCTTTTGGTATATACATGTATCAATTTATCAATTTCCTAAGATGAGAAATTTCACTTTATATAATATATTTCAAACTAAAAATATTAAAATATGACAAAAGTGTCTTAATTTTCTTGTTAATTACTCGTCTATTTATCTATTTATCGACAATTTGTTGATGGCATCTAATAGATAATATTATTGTCTATCGTTTGGTTTATACATATATGTATTTATCTTATTCCTAAGATGAGAAATTTCACTTTATATATTATATTTTTTACAAAAAATTGTAAAGTATTACCAAAGTTTCCCATTTCTTCATTAATTACTCGTCTATTTATCTATCTATTAACAATTTGTTGATGGCATCTAATAGATAATTTTATCGTCTATCTTTTCGTATATTCATGTATCTATTTATCTATTTCCTCAGATGAGAAATTTCACTTTATATATTATATTTTTGACTAAAAATTGTAAAATATGACAAAAATGTCTTAATTTATTCATTTATTACTCGTCTATTTATCTATCTATTGACAATTTGTCGATGGCATCTAATAGATACTTTTATTGTCTATCTTTTGGTATATACATGTATCAATTTATCAATTTCCTAAGATGAAAAATTCCACTTTATATAATATATTTTTGACTAAAAATAGTAAAATATGACCAAAGTGTCCCACATTTTTCATTAATTACTCGTCTATTTATCTATCTATCAACAATTTGTTGATGGCATCTAATAGATAATTTTATTGTCTATCTTTTCGTATATACATGTATCAATTTATCTATTTCCTAAGATGAGAAATTTCACTTTATATAATATATTTTTGACTAAAAATTGTAAAATATGACAAAAATGTCTTAATTTATTCATTTATTACTCGTTTATTTATCTATCTATTGAAAATATGTTGATGGCATCTAATAGATAATTCTATTGTCTATCTTTTGGTATATACATATATATATTTATCTATTTCCTAAGATGAAAAATTTCACTTTATATATTATATTTTTGACTAAAAATAGTAAAATATGACCAAAGTGTCCCATTTTTTCGTTAATTACTCGTTTATTTATCTATCTATCGACAATTTGTTGATGGCATCTAATAGATAATTTTATTGTCTATCTTTTGGTATATACATATATCAATTTATCTATTTCCCAAGATGAGAAATTTCACTTTATATAATATATTTTTAACTAAAAATAGTAAAATATTACAAAAGTGTCATAACTTTCTTGTTAATTACTCGTCTATTTATCTATTTATCGACAATTTGTTGATGGCATCTAATAGATAATTTTATTGTCTATCGTTTGGTTTGTACATATATGTATTTATCTTATTCCTAAGATGAGAAATTTCACTTTATATATTATATATTAAAAAAAAAATTGTAAAATATTACCAAAGTGTCCCATTTCTTCATTAATTACTCGTCTATTTATCTATCTATCAACAATTTGTTGATGGCATCTATTAGATAATTTTATCGTCTATTTTTTGGTATATACATGTATCTATTTATCTATTTTTTAAGATGAGAAACTTCACTTTATATAATATATTTTTTACTAAAAATAGTAAAATATGACAAAAGTGTCTTCATTTTCTTGTTAATTACTCGTTTATTTATCTATTTATCGACAATTTGTCGAAGGCATCTAATAGATAATTTTATTGTCTATCTTTTGGTATATACATGTAAAAAATTATTAATTTCCTAAGATGAGAAATTTCACTTTATATAATATATTTTTTACTAAAAATTGTAAAATATGACCAAAGTGTCCAGCTTTTTTCGATTATTACTCGTCTATTTATGTATCTATCGACAATTTGTTGATGGCATCTAATAGATAATTTTATTGTCTATTTTTTGGTATATACACGTATCTATTTATCTATTTCCTAAGGTGAGAAATTTCACCTTATATAATATATTTTTAACTAAAAATATTAAAATATGACAAAAGTGTCTTAATTTTCTTGTTAATTACTCGTCTATTTATCTATTTATCGACAATTTGTTGATGGCATCTAATAGATAATTTTATTGTCTATCGTTTGGTTTATACATGTATCTATTTATCTAATTCCTAAGATGAGAAATTTCACATTATATATTATATTTTTTACAAAAAATTGTAAAATATGATAAAAGTGTCTTAATTATTTCATTTATTACTCGTCTATTTATCTATTTATCGACAATTTGTTGATGGCATCTAATAGATAATTTTATTGTCTATCTTTTCGTATATACATATATCAATTTATCTATTTACTAAGATGAGA
>JAWZYT010000361.1:247500-290000 GCA_034508575.1 Petrolisthes manimaculis
AATAAAAGATAACAATCAAGTGCCGGTGGAGAAATTAAGTTCATTTCGTGAAGTAAATGAATCTGAAGTGAAAAATGTGATAAAGAGGGCTAAGTTCACACATTGCGCTAATGACCCTGTGCCAGTGGGTATGATTGCTGATGGTGAAAATTTTGATAGACTGGTGACTGTCACTACGCGCATGGTGAACTTAAGTATTTCAAATGGTGTTTTTCCAGATTCTGAAAAGAAAGCTATAATTAAACCAATACCGAAAGGGAATCTTGATCCCCAGTGTTTCGTCCGGTATCAAACCTAACATTCCAATCGAAGGTGCTTGAAAGTGTTATTCTACAACAACTAAATATTCACTTGGACATGGTTGAAGCTATTCCGGATGGTCAGTCTGCTTATCGTTGTTTATACTCTACTGAAACCGCTCTGTGTACTATGGTGAGTGATTTGCGTGGACTTTTGGATGAGGGAAAGTGCGGACTATTATTATTGCTCGATCTAAGTGCTGCGTTTGACACTGTAGTACATAGTATCCTATTGCATGCCTGTGAAAATATTGGCATAGAGGGTGCTGCTCTAGCATATTTACGGAGCTATCTTGAAGGTAGAGAGTATTGTGTTCAAATAGGTGATGAGTTTTCTGAAACAAGACCATTAATGAGGGGTGTTCCTCAAGGTAGTGTGCTGGGTCCAGTCTTGTTCAGTGTCTACACGGCAGATTTGTCTGCGGTGCTGGAAAGACATGGAGTTAAATTCAAACTATTTGCTGACGACACGCAGTTTTGTCTGTCGTTAGCGAATGTACGAGAGGTGGAGGATCGATTGAGTGCGGTGATGTTGGATATTAGACAGTGGATGAACTCGAGACAATTAAAACTAAATGAGGATAAAACAGAGTGTTTATTTGTTGGCCGTGAGCTGGACCGTGATAGAGTGAATGTTCAGTCATTGAGTGTGAACAACACAGACATTAGAGTGGGTGATCAGGTGAAGAATCTTGGTGTATTATTGGATACTGAATTGCAAATTAAAGATCAGATAAGTCATGTTGTGAAAGTGGCTGGTTATCATCTGAGGAACTTATCTTTTATAAAGAAATACTTGGATGAAAACTCCATAAAGAAATTGATAAGCAATCACGTAATTAGTAAACTGGACTATAGCAATTCTGTATATTATGGCCTACCAAACTACTTATTAAAGAAACTACAGTTGATTATGAACAGAGCTGCGAGACTCATAAAAGGCCGCTCACTAAGAGATAGGGTCACCCCTATACTAATTGAATTGCATTGGCTACCAGTGAAAGCTAGAATAGTGTACAAGCAGTGTGTTATGGTACGTCAAGCGATTAGACATGGCAAGCCAAAGTACGTGAGGGACATGCTTACGGATTTCCGCACAGACTCCGATATTTTCTTATGACATAACGATGATGTGTATAGACTAATGGAGCCCAGGTTCTATAAAGAAGCTGGACGCCGAGCATTTGTAAATTTAGCTCCTCGTTTGTACAATGCTCTACCAGCAAATGTCAAAATGGCAGAAACAGTGGACGTCTTTAAGAAGAGACTGAAGACATACCTCTTCACTGAGGCTTATGATTTGGAAAATGAGGTGATTAGAGAAGAGTATAGATGCTGATTCGACATGGGCGGCTTCGAGAGCCCCTTGGATGGGGCTGTAAGCTGCCGGGAATCTGCACATAAGTAACATAAGTAAGTGTATGTGTGAGTGTGTGTGTGTGTGTGTGTGTGTGTACGTGTGTGTGTGTGTGTGTGTGTGTGTGTGTGTGTGTAAAGCATAATAATAATAATAATAAATGGTTTATTTCATATAGTGCAGCCCTGGGGCTGAAAATATACATGAGTGAGACAATGTAAAAGAATGTGTGTGTGTGTGTGTGTACCTGTGTGTACGTGTATGTGTGTATGTGTGTGTGTGTGTGTGTGTGTGTGTGTGTACGTGTGTGTGTGTGTACCTGTGTGTAAGTGTGTGTGTACGTGTATGTGTGTGTGTGTGTGTGTACGTGTATGTGTGTGTGTGTGTGTGTACGTGTAAGTGTGTATGTGTCTATCACAACTACTGCAACACCGTATGGACATGATACATTCACTTGAGAACGATGCCACAGTCGATGTTATTTATCTAGACTTTTCGAAAGCTTTCGACAAAGACGACCACCAAATACTGATACAGAAACTGTCACATATTGGAATCAGAGGAAAACTGCTCAAGTGGATAAAGTGCTTTTTAGAGAACAGAAACCAAGCAGTTGTTGTAGAAGGAGTGTTGAGCGGAGTGGCACAAGGGTCAGTCATTGGCCCTTTGCTATTCTTAATATTCATGAGAGATATAGACACAAATATTTCCCATTGCACTGCATCTTTTTTTTCAGATGACACTAGACTTTTGAGTACAGTGAGGAACAACGAAGACCTTAGAATGACACAAATGGATTTAAATAAAATATACCAGTGGGCAGCCAATAACAACATGAGTTTCAACAGCTCCAAATTGGAGTTGATGAGATACCGTCATCCCAATATTGATATCCCCAACAATTATTATAGAACATCAGAAGGACAAATAATTGAACAATACAGACACGTCAAGGATCTAGGAGTAACATTAAGTGATGATGGCAACTTTCAACAACAAATAGACAACATAGTTACAAAGGTGAGACAGACAATGGGATGGATACTAAGAACCTTTACAACAAGAGAGCCCACTGTACTGTACTGTACTTCTAACACTATATAAAGCACTTATACTTCCTCTCTTAGAGTACTGCTGTGTTCTCTGGAATCCAAGTACAGTAGGACAAATTAGAAAAGTAGAAGCAATGCAACGAACATTTACAACAAGGATGGCGGGTATGCAGGATAATAACTACTGGGAACGACTAGCTGTCCTCAAATTATACTCACTGGAAAGAAGACGAGAACGATACATAATTATATACATTTGGAAAATTATTAATGGACTTGTCCCTAAGCTGGAAAATGAAAGCTCAATCCGAACAGCCAACCATGGAAAAAGAGGCCTAATGTACACCATATAACGAGATGGACAACACTACATGGAAGAAGAGACCTAATGTACACCATACCACTGATATTGACGACATGGACAACACTACATGGAAGAAGAGGCCTAATGTACACCATACCACTGATATTGACGACATGGACAACACTACAAACACTAAGAGAAAACTCCATAGCAGTGCAGGGTCCCCGGCTGTTCAACTGTATCCCACGAGAGCTACCATCATACTCTGGATCTTTAGAAAGATTCAAAACCCGACTAGACGAGGTGGTGGACAAACCATCACTGCCCCATTATTACCAGGCCACTGAAGGGAACAGCCTGCTACATCAAGTTACACCGACCAACTAAAGGTGGCACACCAGCCACTGCCCCATTATTACCAGACCACTGAAGGGAACAGCCTGCTACATCAAGTTACACCGACCAACTAAAGGTGGCACACCAGCGTGACCTAG
This sequence comes from Petrolisthes manimaculis, assembly GCA_034508575.1. Lineage (NCBI taxonomy): Eukaryota > Metazoa > Arthropoda > Malacostraca > Decapoda > Porcellanidae > Petrolisthes > Petrolisthes manimaculis. The sequence continues at coordinate 251,007 of JAWZYT010000361.1, forward strand.
GCCGTCACCCCTAAACAACATCACAGGAAATCACAGGTGTGTGTGTGTGTGTGTGTGTGTGTGTGTGTGTACGAGAGAGAAATGAAAACTAACAAAATTTCTGAAAATCATTGGAAACAAAAACATTGAAATATAGGCATTTCTATCTATACTCTCTCTCTCTCTCTCTCTCTCTCTCTCTCTCTCTCTCTCTCTCTCTCTCTCTCTCTCTCTCTCTCTTTTTATGTATGTATGTATCTATCTATCACAAACTATCTATCTATCCATCTATCAATCTATATATACTCTCTCTCACACACACACTCACTCACTCTCTCTCTTTATGTATGTATGTATGTATCTATCACAAACTATCTATCTATCAACTGTCTGTGAACCTGATTTATTAATTAAATAATGTTAGTTCATCAAGTAGACACAGTAATAATAATAATAATAATAATAATAACAATAACAATAACAATAATAATAATAATAATAATAATAATAATGATGATGATAATTATGCTAATAATAATAATGATGATAATGATGCTAATAATAATAATAATAATGAGAGGTGCTGCATTACAGTTTATGGTATTTATTGAGAGAATTACCATTTTGCAGCAGTGTTGACAGATCCGAGTATTTTGCCCCAGTCATTCATTGTACATTATCACGATTATTTCACGGTAGTTTATCCAGGTTAAGTCCAGGTAGTCTGCCCAGGTTAAGACCTGGTAGTCTGCCTATGTTAAGTCCTGATACTCTGCCCGGGTTAAGACCCGGTAGTTTGTCCAGGTTAAGACCTGGTAGTTTGCCTATGTTAAGAGTTGGTAGTCTGCCCGGGTTAAGACCCGGTAGTTTGTCCAGGTTAAGTCCTGGTAGTCTGCTGTGGTCTAGTCTAGTCTAGGTAATAGTCAAACCAGCACTATTTGATACTCTGGGTGATGGCCAGAGGTGTCTGTACTACTACCCCGGGCATCAGTCACCAGGCCTATAAACTTATAATCCCCCTCTTTACCTTACCCTCCTGTCTGTCTCTCTATCTGTCTGTCTCTCAATATACTTTAGTATTTTCTCATGCTATGACTTTGTTTCCTATAAAATATCCCTTTACTCTCTATATAATATCCTTTGCTTGGCTGTACAAAGCAGGACAGAGGGAGTGTGATGAATATTTCATGGTGATGGTATAGCAAGGAATGAATTACTTGACCTGACCAACAGTAGGTAGGTAGGTGTGACCTGAGTGTGTCATGTACAGTCAAGGACACTGAGACAGCAACACAACACTACACATATGTGTTGCCAAGTATACTGTAAGATATACAAAGTATAGTTGTTCCATCTTCAAATCCAAAGTTATTTATAAAACCAAGCAGTAACCTAAAACAACTAATTATTTCATAGTGATGAAGGCAAGCAATGATAGTATGAGTGAGTGAGAGAGATTATACATACATACATACATACATACATACTGTTACATATATACACATAAACAACTAATTATTTCATAGTGATGAGGGCAATCAATGACAGACCCAAACTAAATAAATAAAATTACCTGTGGATGAAGGAGTGTGCATTGATGTACAATTGATGTTGCAACACCTCTTGGTTCACACCTGTTGCAACACCTCATTAATCAATCCTACCTGGAAATGTAAATAATATAATAATCATCATAATAATAAAATATGTAACACAACAATATCTATATTTAACTACCAGTACTCTATGTTAAATATGGAAACAATTACTGTTATTAGTGTTATTGTGTATATTTTTTGGGTAAATATGGAAAGAATTACAGTTAAACCTCGTTATTTCGGACCCCGTTATTTCGGATTTCGGTTATTTCGGACACAATCTGCTGGAGATTTTTTTTTGTCTGAATTTTGGTTTCTCTATTTTTTCCTATTATATTTTTTACATTATACAGTAGGTATATTATTTTCACATCATTACATACCTATTTATGTATATATACAGTTGACTCTCGAATAAATCCGAGGAGTTCTTATACAAAACGAGTGAAATCATAATGAACTTGTCAGGAAATTATATCACTCATCTGTGAAGCGTGGGTGTGTGTGTGTGTGTGTTGCCACCACTTCTCCCTCACTCCTCCCCCCCCCCCCTACCCTCAGTCTCCATTCACCCTAGCTCAAGGTCAAGGGAATATAGGCCTAACATGGGTTGTCACCTTGTGTTTGACTCGCTCATTTTTAGTAATTTACGAGTTAACCACCAGCTTCATGCCAGGTGGTGCATTTACAAAACGGAAGGTCATGTCCTTCGATAGAAAGAAAGAAGATGTTTCTCGAATAGATAAAGGAGAAGGAAACACCAGAGTACAGTATGGCTAATAAAATGTAAACAATCGATATCCCGTTATTTTCCCCCTTCCCCCTACCACCTACCACCTAGACCACTACCACGCATGCGTGATTTGTTATCTTTACAAGCGCGGGTTGGAGACTTGGAGTGGTTGCGTATCACTACATCATTCTTGTTTTTATTAAACAGTATTAAATAGCTACTCTGATACGTCCCACTATACGATCACGGCAAGAAATAAACTCATCTCTTCACCACACAAGGTAAATAACATTTAGGTATATTATTTACACATCACTACATACCTATTTATGTAGATATATCTGTATTTTGTGTTAATTTTTGTACAAACACGTTTTTTTTTTTTTTATATATATATTTCGTACCCCTCGTAAAAATTCGTCGCAATTACGGTCAAACCGCAAATACGGACACCCTCTCCCCCCTATTAGTCCGAAATAACGAGGTTCAACTGTACCATTATTGCGTACATTTTTTTCAGTAAATATTGAAGGAATTACAGTTATTTTGTATGGTTGTTGTTTTTTGTTAAATTTAAATGGGGCATTTTGAAATTAGCCTGACCTTACCTTACCTAACCTAACCTAAACCAAGGCAGACTACCAGGACCTAACCTGGACAAACGACCGGGAAATAACCGTGGTAAAGTACGGGAAATGACCAGGGCAAAATACTGGGACCTAGCCAGATCTGGCAACACTGCTATAACACGGTAATTCTTTCAATAAATACAGTATTTTGCCCCGGCCATTTCCTGTACTTTACCACGGTTATTTCACGGTAGTTTGCCCAGGTTAGGTTAGGTCCGGTAGTCTGCTGTGGTCTAGGTTAGGTTAGGTTAGGTAAGGTCAGGTAAGGTAAGATAAGGTTAGGTAAGGTAAGGTAAGGTAAGATAAGGTTAGGTAAGGTAAGGTAAGGTAAGGTAAGGCGGGGCGGGGCGGGGCGGGGCGGGGCGGGGCGAGGTGAGGTAAGGTTAGGTAAGGTAAGGTCAGGTCAGGTTAGGTCAGGTTAGGTTAATTTCAAAATGCTTCCTTTGATTGTCTTTGAAATTTGTGGATGAAATGCCATAGAATAAAATAGTTTTATAATGTTCTAAATAAGTGGGTAATGAAGGTAGAAAAAACAGTACATGATAAATGGTAATTCATTCCATATTTACCAAAACACCATTATGAAAAATGTTTTAGAATGGTCTACATAAATAGTAATTATTAATAAATACTGTATAATATCTATATAAGTAGGTAATTATATTAAAATATACAATATAGTGATTGAAATAATTCTGTAAATTTATTATAAACATTTTAACTTGACTAAATTAATAAATAAATTGATTAAATATTTAATTAAATAGGACTTTACCCATCTTATTTATCCATTTATCACCATTTATTTATATCACAGGGATAATTTATTTACTTAACACCTTGAAATAAATAATGGTACTAAAATAATGGTAGTAATAATCAAATAATTATCTGTTGTTGCCTTATATCATCATTTATCGTCTTATTTATCCATTTATCATCATTTATTTACTTATCAACATCTTGAAATAAATAATAATTAAAATAAAGGTAGTAATAATTAAATAATTATTTTATCATATTATTTATCTATTTATCGTCATTAATCTACATCACAGGGATCCTTTATTTACTTATCAACACCTTGGAATAACCAAGTAATAAATAATTAATTAAATAAAGACAACATTTACCCGTAACAAAATCATTATCTATTTTTTCCATTCACCGGTTCGTCTTATTTCGTCATTTATCGACTTATTTATCCCTTTATTACCCTTTATCTACATTATAGGGGTCATTTATTTACTTATCAACACTTCAGAATTGTCAAGGAATAAATAATTAATTAGATAAAGTTAATATTTACAAGTGATAAATTTTTCCATTCACAGGTTCACAATTTATCGTATTATTCTGTCATTTATCGTCTTATTTATGCATTTATCGTCACTTATTTACATCATAGGGGTCATTTATTTACTTATCAACACCTTGGAATGGTCAGGGAATAAATAATTAATTAAATAAAGACAATATTTACCTTCTAGTCTGGGAACCATGATTACCTCTGTCTTCTTCTTCTTCTTGTTGTTTGTTGGGGCCTTTTAGGCTGTGATGTCACAGCCTCTAGTGCCCCGAAGGCGCTATGTGCGGTTAATTAGTGTGTTATATTCTGTGTAGTTGTTGTGTGTTGTGTAGAAATTTTCTTGTGTGTTTAATGGCTTTGTAGGCTTGTCCAGTGTCCGGTGATCCACCCAGGAGGTCCTTTAGTGAAGGTCTGTGGAGGCCAATGATCCGGAGTGAGTGAAGGAGAGTAACACGGTGAGAGTGGTGACGAGGACAATGTAGTAGAAGGTGTTCTGGTGTGTCAGGTTGTGTAGGGCACCAAGGGCAGTGGGGGTCTGGTGTCATCCCCAGGCGATGAAGATGGGCGTTCAGTCTTGAGTGGCCAATTCTAAGCCTGGTTATGGCCACATCGAGGGCCCTGCTGGGGGAGTAGGTCCACCAGTGAGGACTTATGTCTTGTCTTATGTGTCTTAATGAAGTTAGTTGTAAAGCGTCTGTCAGTGTGTTATCCCAGTGTCGTCTACAAGCAGTCCTGATGTAAGTACAGTAGTCTGTCTGGTCAGTAGGAATGTAAATGGGTCTGGGTTGTGAGTGTGCCTCCACTGCCGCCCGATCGGCCAGGGTGTTCCCCACAACACTGATGTGTGAAGGTACCCATTGTAGGTGTATGGTATTACCTATTTGTGTATGGTGTATTAAATGTTGATGAATGGAGATGATGAGATAATGGTGTGACTGGGGACGGTGATGGTGAATTAAATGGAGTGCTGTGAGTGAGTCTGTGAAGATGGCCATGGAACAAGGTGAGGTGAATGTGTATGTGGCTTGAAGAGCTTGTTCAAGGGCATATAGTTCAGCTGTTAGTATTGTAGCAGTGTCCGGCAACCTCCATGCAACAGCTTTACTTAGGTGTGGTATGTAAATACCGGCGCCAACTGAAGGAGGGTCTGGAATTCGTGAGCCGTCTGAGTATATTTGTTTATGTTGTTTATATTTGGTGAGGAGAAGTGATAAAAATAGTGTTCTACCCCTCGCAGGGCAGTCGGCCTTAGACCAAGGTATATCTGTATGGAGAGTTCGAGATATTAGAGCAGATATAGGGAACCAAGGGCCCAGAGGAGAAGTTTTTTCAAGTGAGAGAAAAAGAGGTGGAGTAACCCGAATAGTAGCAAAGAAGGATAGGGCTCTTTCTACAAAAGGCATGTGAGCCTGATATGGCAGGGGGCAAAGGAGCGGTTTCCTGTCATATTTTTGGAGGAGTGAGTGAAGTGTATGACCTTTAGGGGATGTTGCAAGTTTAGTGTAGGTGCGGACAATTAAGGTGGAGCGTCTGTGTGACAGTGAGGATAGGGAGGATTCTACCTGAAGGGCTGTTACTGGGGAGGACTTAAATGCTCCCAGGGCAATCCTTAAAGCTGAATTTTGAATTACCTCCAATTTTTGGAGTATTGAAGGTGAGGCCGCTCCATATACCTCACATCCGTAGTCCAGGCGACTCCGGATGTAAATGCAATAAAATTTCAGAAGGGTATTTTTGTCTGCACCCCATTTAACACCTGCAAGGGATTTCATTAAATTTAAACGTTTATGACAGGAGGTCACCATGTATTGTATGTGGCAGCCCCAATTTAGTCGGGGGCCGTCCAACATTAAACCAAGAAATTTGTGGTGGGTTTTGAAGGGTATTTGGGAATTACCTATGGTGACCGAGGGAATGTTGGGTATACGTCTTCGAGTGAAGCACATAAGGCTACTCTTATGTGCACTCACCGTCAGACCCCAACGGGATGTCCAATCAAATACCTTATCAAGCTCACGTTGAAGGGAAATTTGAGCCTCCTGGATAGTGGGAGCAGAGCAAAGTATTGAAATATCATCTGCATAGATGAGTGCTTGGGTGCTTGGTGATGAGGGAAAGTCTGAAAGTAAGATATTGAAAAGTAGAGGACTTAGAGGAGAACCTTGTGGAACACCCCTGGTAATTGGATACACCCTGGAGTGGGTGTCTCCAATTACCAGAGAGAAGGATCTGGATGACAGGAAGGATTTAACCCAATTTAGAGGTTGACCAAATAGTCCTAGGCGGGCAAGTTTTTCAATAATGGCATTATGTGAGGCGGTGTCAAAAGCACCTTTAAGGTCAAGAAAAGCTACTATTGTGAATTTTTTGTGGTTGAATCCCTCCTGTATTATGTGCTCCAGCTGGAGCAATACATCCAGAGTGCCCCGATGAGGGCGAAAGCCGAACATGTTGGGTGGAAGAAGGTGTTCGCGTTCCAACCACCAGGTTAGTCTATTTTGAACTACTTTCTCAAAGATTTTACTAATGTTAGATAGGAGACTAATGGGCCTGTAGGAAGCTGCTTCTGTTGGGTCCTTGCCAGGTTTAGGAATAGGTATTGTGATAGCATGACGCCACACAGAAGGAAACACCCCCAACAACCAGCTGTCATTGAGGATGCTTAATAGAACATGAGTCAGAGCATCTGGGAGGTGACGGAGAAACTCGTTGGGGATGTTGTCCGGTCCCGCGGCCTTTCTGTTGGACAGTGAGTGTAAAGCTAAGGAAAGCTTCTGGGAAGTGATAGCAGTGCTAATTATAGGGCTGGTGTGTGAGGAAGTGGGTAATGCAAGTGTGGGTACTGGATCTGGTGAGCCGAGTGTGGTGTGAATGTGGGTTGCAAGACACTCGACTCTTTGGGCATCAGTGATTAGGTGGGCACCGTTACTAATTAACGGGAAAGTTAATGGGGGTTGGGGTCTGACCATCTTCCTGAAGAATGACCAAGCTCGGGTGACTGAGGTTGCAAAGGATAGGGAAGCACAAAATGAGGCCCATGCAGAACGTTTCTCATCAAGAATAACACGCTTGCATTTGGCCTCTAAATACCTATATCGTTGACGGAGGGTATTGATGGGACGTTTGCGCCACGCATTGAAGGCGTGACGCTTTGCCTGAAGGGCTGCCGAACACTTTCTGTTCCACCAGGGAACCCTGAAAGTGCGGTAAGGGCGGGAAGTATTAAGGTGAAAATGACTGGACCCCACTTCCACTAATGTGTCAGTGAGGTATTGAATTTTATCTTTAGAAGGGAGGGTATTTGGAGGAATAACTGAATTTAATTTCTTGTGAAAAGCTTCCCAGTCACCCGTTTTGAGGGACCAACAGGGTCTACGTGATGTGGGAGGAAGTGTTGTAAATTGAAAGGATATTACTACAGGAAGATGGTCACTACCCATGTTAGGGCCAGTTGTTATTGTGGTTAGGAGGAGTGAGCCATTTCCCAGGCATAAGTCCAAGGTAGAGGATTTCCGTGAAACTGGATCAATCCGGGTAGGGAGGCCAGGTGGGGTAAGTAGAGAGATAGTGTCGCTGTCCATCAAAAGACCCGAGAGGGCCAACCCCGACCGGTTTCTCCTGCTTCTGGGCAGGGCCGGTTCCCAGAATTCATGATGGGCATTAAAATCACCCATAATTAATGACTGGGAGGAAAGTTGTGAAAACAAATGTTTAAATTCTTGTAATGAAATATCCAAACATGGATTATAAAGCAATAATATTTGAATTGGCCCTGTATCAAAGGTTACTGTAACTCCCAAGTGCTCTAGCCCACCTCCTGGAAAGGAAGTAATAGTTAGAGGACTAGAAGGGAGAGACTGATGCACCAGGAGAAGGAGGCCGCCTCCTGCCTGTCCAGGTGTTCTATCTACCCTGTAAGAAACATAGTTTGGAAAGGAGGGAGAGAATGCATCTGTGAGCCACGTCTCACATATGCCAACTATTAGAGGAGAATATGATGAGAGCGTGGTTTTAAAGACTGGAAGTTTCCGGTACATAGACCGGGCATTCCAGAGGATGAAATGGTGTGGGAGTAAAGTATTCACTGAGAAAGTGACATAAGGAAGGTCAGGAGCCCTGGCAAGCACTTACAGAAGGCCACCCTTAGGCCAAGACCAGATGAAATGTGTGTGATAAATTCTAGTGCAATAGGTACTATACCACTAATGAAAGCCGGCCATGCAAAGCCCGAAGCATGCTGGGCTGGAAGTGAGGAAGCTGTGTGAGTAAGGCCTACACTACCAAGCGAGGGCATGTGTTGTGAAGGCTGTGGTTGAGGCTGAGGGAGGGATGGTGGATTGGGTAGGGAAGGACGAGGATAAGGTATAGGCAGTGTTATAGGTGGTGCATTGGATTTTGGGGGTGCTTTTTGAGGAGTTTTGGCTTTGCGGGTTTTAGGACTGTTTGTGTGTTTAGGTTGTTTGGGTGGTGAGGAAATTATTCGAGATTTGCGAGGTGTCCTATTTCTACGTTGTGGTTTTGGTGTGCTGTTGGGTGCGTGTGTAGTGTCTTTTGGTGCTGGAGAAGGCTGTCGTGGCGGTGTGGAATTGCCACGAGCCGCTACGGGGAGAACAACTATCTGAGGGCTGAGGGGGTAAATGTTTAGGTTTGTTGGTTTTGTTTGAGGTTGTGAATGGAGTTTGGTTGTAATAGTATCCGGACGGATTTCCCTCAGTTGGCGTTTGACTTCCTGCATGGAGGTATCAGGGTCATGCTGGGTCTCTTGGACCTTCGCAGCCCTGATGTATGCCGGGCACTGCTTAGATGTTGGTCTGTGTGCTCCCAAACAGAAGTAGCAGTGTTGTGTTCTCTCACACTTATCGGTGCTGTGGAAACCACTGCACCTCCCACATCGGATCTTACCTCCGCAGGAGATGTTTCCGTGGCCAAACAGAAGACATCGGGTGCACCTCAGGACGGGGAGAGTGTGCGGCTTCACACGGTACACCACTGAATCCAGGGCAACCCTCTAAGGGAGTGGTCCCCTGAACTTCAGCCGAATAGCCATGTTTGGCACCCTCTCCCCATCCCTTGTCGTATCTGGCAGTCTGAAAGCTGTCAACAGTTTTGTCGGCTGATCGTCTAGTATGGTCAGTCCTTCCTGTACGTCTTTGTCATTAATTTCATGGGAAACTGGGAAAATCCTCCCGTATTGATACGTCGGAGCGTCATCACCAGCGATCCAGCACTTAACTGGCCACTCGCCCAGCATGACCACCGACTCAGACACACTTACCAGGCCGTCGATATTGGCCACACTAAACTTCAGCCCTCGCCAGTGGTGACCAGGGTATTCTCAATATACTTTTTTGCAAATATGGACTTAAATATTGCCTCTGACACCCTCTTGGGGTGCACAAAACATTGTGAACCGTCAACAGATTTCATTAAAATGGTTATATTGGTGTTATTATTGTCATGGTGTTTGTGTACAGCATTAGCATTAGCATGGGGTGGGTTTTTTATAACATTAATAAATCTTGGTGGTGAAGCTGCTACATCAGCATATGATTTTTTACTTTTTGTGGTGATGAATACGTCACCCGGTGTGTCTGGAGATAGAGTCCTCTTGTTGTTGGTGGTGGTACATTCCATGTTTTCTGCTGTTGTTGTTGTTTGCTGCTGGTTGGCCGGTTGTTCGTCCCCCATGTTCGTCACTTCCGGGTTCTTCCAGGCCCAATGTTTACCTTGAACATTACTCACTTAAAGTCACTTTCTTCTTCTTCTGCACTGTCTGGATGATGTCTGTATGTGTTAGTATGTGTGTGTAGGTATGTTGGTTGATATGTCAGATTGCTCAAAATTTTGAAAATAAGCGGAGCTCAAGCACTGACGTCCTATCGCTGCCACGTCTTACCAAAAAGTTTTACCTTCTAGTCTGGAAGCCATGATCACCTCTATCTGATGCCTGTGTTGATCTCTCGTCAGTGTTACCAGCTCAGATGTTTGTTGATCTCTCATCAGTGTTACCAGCTCAGGTTTAGTAAGTTCAGTTCTGTAACTTTTCAACGGCTCCCCTTTGATTATTTATTGTTATTTATTTATTGTTATTTATTTATTTGTTATTTTTGCTATTTATTTTGTGTGTTTTTCTACGATACCTGCTGAGTTTTTGTCTGTTTTTTATACCACACTTCTACTACTAATATATCTTTTACTTTTTCTATATTTTCAAATAATAATTGTTCACATAATTTTGATGTATTCTGATGAATTCTGTAAATTTGGTAAATAGAGTAAACAATATTCTAAGTGTTCCTTTTCTGCACACACACACACACACACACACACATCCTTCACATTTCTCTGATTCTCCTATAAGTCACTTTCTATCACTTAATTAAATTTACGGTGGTATTCATAAAAAAATCTTTCCCTTCAAAAGCATGGGAAAGAAATATATCACTCATTTTCTATTCTCGAAGATTTCATTCCTCTCCAGGCCTTAAATTCATTCCCTTGAATCGAGTATATTATTGGAACATGAAGGAAAAATTTACCCCATTCCTTCCATAATTCCTTTGTTGTATTTTATCCTGTATTGTTTATATGCTCTTTATATTATCATAATATATCGGAAAGACATGCACTAGCATTATACAACCGAAGGAAAAAGAATTTAGTGAATATATGAGGGTTTTTTCAATATTTTTAAAGACCTTGCTAGTAACGACTGAGTAATGGGTGCGAATGTAAACAAAACAAACCACGCTGGACGCTGATCACGCTGCAGACTTCCACTGATTACACTACTACATATATTGTCTCTAGTAAGTATTGCTTATCAAAGCATTTCTTTTAATATCTGAACATCATAAAAATGACTGAGAAATCCCGAAGGACCTGTTGTTCAGGAATACTTTACATGGTCAAGATATATAATAATAGTTTAATGCCAAAAAGATGCACTTGCTATTGCCTATACAGGTGTAGCTGGATTAAGTTTTACAGTAAGGAATTGACATAAAATTCAACTTATAGCAAGACAAAAACAAAACAATGAACAAACACTAACATCTTGGTTGAATAATGAAAAGGATGTAGCCTAAAACTTACATCAAACAAGATGTTTGTTGGAGTCCCTTGGTTATTTTTTTTTTAGCTTAAAATTAAAATAATTTACTTTATCTAAAGTATATTTTCATAAGATGATTGCACTGGGTATTGCTAAAATAACCAAACCCAACCTAACCTAACCAGTAGTTCGCTTAAACTATTAAATGATATGTCAAATGGGAATTCAATATTTTTACATATACTTTTCACTACACTTCACCATTTCACTGTCAGTATACTATGCCCATAGTTCGGAAGTCATTATTAGTAATACTTATAGGTCTGTAATAAATTCATATTATTTTTAGATAAACACAGCATGGATCGTCTTCACAATCCTTTCTTGGAGGTGCCTGATGTGCCACAGAGATGGAATATTGATATCAACCGATGGGAAGAAATGGTCAATCACCTGAATGAGTAACGAGTACGTCGCCCTCGTAGGATTATTGTCGACAGGATGGATCCATTCCAGGCAATGACTGAAGAGGAGTTTATAGAACGCTTCCGACTTCGTAAGAACTCTGTTCAAAATCTGATCAATGATCTTGAAAATCAGCTATTAACAACAGTTGATCAGAGAGGTAAATCAAATTAGACTGGTCTTTACTATATGGTTGTGAAACAGAAACAAATTTGTGCCAAGCATACAAATTTAGCAAATTAAATGTATTTTTTAAATGCATGTACTGTATGAAGTACTACATACTGTAAGCATGTAAAGGTTTTTTGGTCACAGATTGTACTGTGCTATAGTACTGCAGATGAATTAATCTATTATGAATATAAATGTACTGTAAAGTCCTGCATTTAATAATGACTTGTAGTACGTAGCTTACTGCATTGTGGGACATTATACCTGCATATGCTCTGCAGTGCTGTAAGTTTAATTATTTTTCCATTTCAGTATAAACACTTCCTTTCACATTTAATGCGAGTTACTGCTTGTCAAGATGTAAAATTAATGTCAATGAAAGACCAAATGTGCAAATATTAGAATACCAACTTAAACCTCAATCCACAACTTGCACAATTTCTTTATAAAGCCTTCTAATAACGAGTGTCTCCTTTTTTCAGGGTCACCTGTTCCACCTCAACTCCAAGTGCTAATTGCCCTTGGCTGTATGGCAACTGATAGCAACCAAAATATCATGGGGGATTGCTACAGTGTTTCCCAACCAACTGTAAGCAGATGCCTGTCACGAGTAGCCAAAGGCATAGCAAGACTGAGGCCTCGATATGTAAAGTTTCCTGATGGCCAGGAACTCCAGAGTGTGGTATTAGCATTTTATAATATAGCAAGGATGCCTGGTGTCATAGGTTGCATTGACTGTACACACATTGCCATTCTCAAGCCGACATGCAACAATGCTGAATATTATAGATGTAGAAAAGGATATTTTTCCTATAATGTTCAAGCAATTTGTGGACCTAATTTAGAGTTTTATAACGTTGTTGCACGTTGGCCAGGCAGTGTGCATGACAGCAGAGTTTTCCGAACCACCCAGATATATGATTCATTAGAGGCAGGGGAATACCAAGGTCATCTTCTTGGTGATAGTGGCTATCCATGCCGCAAATACTTGTTAACTCCCGTCCAAAACCCACAGGGCCAACAGGAAGAGAGGTATAATGCAAGTCACATTAAAACGAGAAATACAGTAGAAAGAGCTTTTGGTGTGTTGAAGAAAAGATTTGGATATTTGGGTAAAGTCATGAGAACTGACCAAGATACAACAAAAGCAATAATTGTTGCAGCTTTTGTACTGCATAACATGGCTGTGACCACAAGAGTGATTGATCCACAACAAATGCTTGATGGGAATGATGTGCAACAGCATATTGATGCTGGAATTCATAATGGAAATAATGTCCAGGGCCAGGCTAAGAGAAGGAATATTATTGATAATTATTTTTAGGATTGTTTCAGAATTTTTACAGCCACTTCTGGTTGTTGTTGAAGTTGGTCAAGGTGTCTGGCCGAGCAGCCCCGAGCTCCTGAGGAAGGCCATGGCCTGAACCGGGCATTCCCACAGTGCCCTCAGAGAGTGTATATTATGTTGTTGGCGAGTGTGGTATATATAATAAATATATATATAATTTACATATTTGTACAATATATGAAAATATTTATTCTCAATAAACTAAAATTTTACTTTTCATCCATCATTTAACCAACATCTGATGTGAAGAGTATTTTAGCAATGCAATGAACTTGGTATCGGGAAAATAAGTAATACAAAATTACTAAATGGGATAACAATTATATAGGTAACCTGTTCTTGTTACATAATAGTGTTAATACAGTATCATATACCATACAACCTTATAAATAAGGCCTTAACTGCTTACCACTTGTACTGTACATAATTCACAAGTAAATTTTATTGTATTGTACTTCACATGCAGTATCTGGTGAATAGTTTATTATTGATGTAGTTTATTGGGTACCCATCTCCACATAACTGCAGATAACCAAACCTACGTTTGTTTTTGGCATTACACACCATCCAACTTAATAACTTACCAACCATGGGTACAATACAGTATACCCAATAACAGTTCTCCAACCCAAACCATTGCCCAGATCAGTTTCAGTAAAATTAGTATAAGGAATAACACCAAACACTCAGGTTACACCAACATAATTTATTTAAAACAAAGTTATCTATAAGTGAAGGACATATAAAATAAACTTTTGCACTTTCCAGTACAGTATTGTACTGCAATTTTGTACTATATTATTGCACTTCATAATTATTGCTTCCTTACTCCCTCATTCCTTTTTTCATGTAAAGTTCACCTCAGAGGAAAATTTCTATAATTAGTTTCACCTTGTTGGCATTTTAGTAATTCATACTTTTTTATTATATTTAAAATTTCCATTTTGAGGTTGCCTTCTTCTTCATCAATATGACTCCGCATTTGGGCACTTTTTATTTTTATTTTGCCTTCTTCCTCTGCTACCTCTCTCTGCTCTTGGGCCATTTTGAGTTTGATTTTGCCTTCTTCCTCTGCTACCTCTCTCTGCACTTGGGTAATTCTTAGTTTTTCTCTTAAGATGTCTTTTTCCATGTCAAGGGCTTCTTCATAAAACTTGTTCTTTATCTTCGTAATTTCAATTTCATCTTTGTTCGAGAACTTTAATTCTCGGCAAAACTTTTTTCTTGCTGGTGCCTGAACACTTCCACGTTTTTGGTGGCACTTTCCAGCAGAAGCTGAATTTGCTGGAGTACTGGTACAGGGAATATTTAAAGGTGAAGGTTGCACACAAGGTGAACCAGCAGGTAGGCCTAATATATCTTGTGGAATTACCTCTAGATCTGGACCTGGAAGTTCAATAATGGCCATAGGGTCATCTAGATCAACTGCATCAGAGTCATAAATATTCCCCGTATCGCTGACTTCTCCACGAATCAAATCCAGCACTCTTGCCGTTTCTTCGGTGTACGGAGTCGGTGCAGGGCCACCACCAGTCTCCTTTACTTTTGGCTTGAAGGAGTCATGTTCTTCTTTGGCTCTGCAAGAAAAAGTTTGTCATAATATTTTATCAATTAAATTAACCTAGGTATAGGATATCATTTTGTACTTATTGGACTCCATGATTGAAGGTATGCATGAACTATTGTTTTTCTGTGACTCACATGATTTTTTTTTTTTCTGGTGCATAATAGGCCTATCTCTATGCATAAACAGTACTCCATACAAGTAAAAAAATAACTAACTGAAATATCAAGACGCAGTATAATATTTTGAAGGTCTAAGTTTATGGAAATCTCACTTTTACTTTTTTTTTAAAATAATGAAAGAGTTACAGTAATGCAAGCAAGCTCTAGAGCAGACCAACAAAAAAGTATAAGCTATGGAATCCTTCCTCAATCCATTCATATGTTAAATTTAAGATGGGATTATCAAGGAATGTAAAGATTTGATGCTTTTATGTTATTTATTTGTTGGAAATGCACACTACTGCCGCTGAAAAGGGATGCTTTGTTAGGAACAAAGGATGCCAGGTTAGAACCAATGGAAACAAAAAATAGAACCAAAGAATGCCTGGGGTAAGGTCAAAGGATAGGACTGAAGGAAATCAAAATTAGGGCCAAAGGTCCTAGTCTGGTGAGGTTGGCTTGTCTAGTAACAAAATACACAATTTCCAACAAGCAAATAAAAAACATTAGATCCGTGCATTCCAAAATGAAGGGGGGAAATAGGATGAAGAAATGGTTATGCAGTTAATCCTATAGATGATAAAATATTGGATTTCTATAAATTGATGTTATTACCCATATTACTGTATTCCACTGCAATGTATACTAAATTAATATCTTTTTTACCTAACTCGATAGCCTACCAAAAACTGCTTTACCTAACTCGATAGCCTACCAAAAACTGCAGGGCCAAACAGTTTGTTGTCTGTAGCACTGGCCATTTTGTCAGCCCCTGAGCAGGTTATCTTTAGCAATACCCTAGTAATATGAATTTATAGATATACTTACTTGGATTTTATGCGATCCCAAATCTTCTTTAGCTGCTTTCCAGTGCGTGGCAGCTTTCCAATGCCTGTTGCATTGAATCTCGTGGCGATCTCCTCCCATGCTTCAAGTTTTTTACCCACTATTCTGGCATCTGAACGACGATCATTTACAACTGAATGGTGTCCCACGATATCTATAAGCAAGGACATTCCTTCAGCTGATAATGGAGGAAGCCTACTCTTGCATTGGGAGTCCATGGTGGGGAGAATAGTGCAAGTGAAGTGGCGAGAAGGAAGAAAAGTGAACACGCGTGTTATTGCCAGCGTGGTTTTGTTTACTATTGATGCCCTGAGGCTACCCCGACATACCAACCGCACAAACGTTTCTCATTTCAAGGGTACAGGGCTACCAACATCTACATTTTTCTTTCCCTTCCAAGGAAATATTTTAGCATAACGAGGGGAATGAAAAATCCATGGAAGGGAATGAAAGATGTAGGGAAAGAACTGTTTTTAAGAATAACACTGTATGGGTGTTGATTCTTAACTTAAATTACAAAACTGATCCATACGTATTATCATATAATATATTTTCTTGGCTTATTTCTTTCTTATATTTCTTATATAATGTTAATGCCGAGGATTGTCTCGAGCTGAACGATAGGCCATCATGGGCTGTGTCAGGTCTGTAGGTAGAGGTTGACCATCTCTTGCAGGCTGGATTCCATTATTAATTCAGGGTATGTTCACGGTACACACAATAGGCTGAACGATAGGCCATCATGGGCTGTGTCAGGTCTGTAGGTAGAGGTTGACCATCTCTTGCAGGCAGGATTCCATTATTAATTCCGGGTATGTTCACGGTACACACAATAGGCCTCTGTGGGCCGGATGTTACCTGCTCCTACTCTAAATATAAACTGATAGACATGTTATTTATGACTCATATGTTACTTACTATTTACCTTTCTTTGCTGGACCAGTTATACTCTGATATTTTCTTTGCCAGTCATGTTGTTTACAAGTTATTTGTCTCCCAGACACAACTTTAACTTCGTTGTACCGCCCATTCATAGATGCTTTATGCAAGAAAGTTTTATACTAAGGTGTTGACAATAACACTCTGAGAG
The DNA here is from genome assembly GCA_034508575.1 of Petrolisthes manimaculis. NCBI lineage: Eukaryota > Metazoa > Arthropoda > Malacostraca > Decapoda > Porcellanidae > Petrolisthes > Petrolisthes manimaculis. The sequence goes on from JAWZYT010000361.1 coordinate 267,954, forward strand.
AGAGAAAGAGAGAAAGAGATAGAGAGAGAGAAAGAGAGAGAATTTATATATATGTGTATGTGACAGGAAACGTGTGTGTGTGTGTGTGTGTGTGTTGGGTTCGTACTATCCCTATCGTTGACTGACGTGTTAACATTGCCAATGCTTTTTTAATTCCGACTTCAACATATGTTTGTGGTGAAAGTTGTAGTACAAATGCCCTTAGCACACCCGGTACACCCAATACCAACACTTACTGTATAATATTATGTCCTGTCTCGTCTGAAATAAACTTGGATATACAGATTTAGTAATTGGTGATTCCTGTAATTTGATAATAAGCATAATAAACTTTGAATATCAGAGAATTCACCAGTAAAATCATTGATCATTAAATCCCTTCAAGACTAACTTGAACTATTGCTAGCAGGTATAAATTCTTCTGTGGTTAATGTGTGTGTGTGTGTGTGTGTGTGTGTGTGTGTGTGCCAATCTGAAATGCTTGTATTTCTCCCTAGATACAGAAAAGTTGTTTGGTAATTGTTACACAAATCTGGAACACTTGTCAGGCGTAAAATAAAATATACCTCAATGATTTGCAGAAGGTAAGAACACAATATTTTACAAAGGATTAAGTTGTTCGCAGTACACTGGAGTTTATTATCTAATATGTTTTATCTCTTCCTCCACTGTCCCAACGGGTGCCGCCATGACACTTCCTGTGTGCGTGTGTGTTTATGTGTGTGTGATCACTACAGGATCTGTATCCATCTTGTAGTGTTGTGTTTGTCACAGTTTGTGTAAATCCTTTTCAAATTTAGCCTTAACAGTGCTTCAACCTCTGGAGTTTATTATCAAGAAAAAGCTTCCACATATTGGGTAAAGTATTTTGTTGTTACTATTAATTAAATCCTGCACTCAACTATTTTGGATTGTCTTCCTTTGAAATGCTCTGTATTTCTTCATAATCTCTCCCTCTCTTTATCACTTCCTATCTTTCCTCTCCTATATTCTTTGGTCAGGTTTCTTCTGTGGCAACATTGTTTTCTGTAGTGAACAGTTGCACCTTGCAATGCTCCCTCAATTCTTCTTTGAGTAATAATAGGTACACTTGGACATTGTGAACCAACATTACCAACATTAACCATCACATTATCAGGTAATAGTTTAATATTTAATATTGATCATAATAAGTTGTTGGAGACCAATTTAGTTTTAATAAATATAATAATGACAATATTAGGAATGTATAGTAAGTCCCTGGCTGGTACAGTGGTAACGTGTTGGCGTTGGCAGATGTAGCCTCGCACAGGTCCGTGAGTTTAAAACTGTTTACTGAGGGTTTACTACCATGGCTGGGTACCATGGTGGGGAGTTGGGCTGGCCTGGCTCACGTTCACCAGAGTATACCATCACAGATACATACCACAACTTAAACCCTTTATATTTATTGTTTTAACATTCTATGGTGAAATGGTAAACTAATTGACAAAAGTTCCACAAAGAACACATATTATAACCTGATTATTATATCACCTGAGTTTGTCATGAGAGAAAAATATAATTTATCTTTATTTCATATTTTCTACCAGTAATATTGTTTATTGAAGGAGGGCTTAACTCTCTCTCTCTCTCTCTCTCTCTCTCTCTCTCTCTCTCTCTCTCTTGTGACAGTGGAAATTTCCTGATAATGTGCAAATGATAAATGTATTATTTTTTTGGGGTACATCCTGTGGTAAGTCCTGCAGGCAGTCGTATATACTGTGTAATGGAGGGTAGGATATGTGAAGGGAAGGATGGAGGGTAGGATATGTGAAGGGAAGGATGGAGGAAGGATGGACGGTAGGGTGTGTGAGGGGAAGGATGGAGGAAGGATGGAGGGTAGGGTGTGTGAGGGGAAGGATGGAGGAAGGATGGAGGGTAGGGTGTGTGAAGGGAAGGATGGAGGAAGGATGGAGGGTAGGGTGTGTGAGGGGAAGGATGGAGGGTAGGGTGTGTGAAGGGAAGGATGGAGGGTAGGGTGTGTGAGGGGAAGGATGGGGGATAGGGTGTGTGAGGGGAAGGAAGGAGGGTAGGGTGTGTGAAGGGAAGGAGGGAGGGTAGGATGTGTGAAGGGAAGGATGGAGGGTAGGATATGTGAAGGGAAGGATGGAGGAAGGATGGAGGGTAGGGTGTGTGAAGGGAAGGATGGAGGAAGGATGGAGGGTAGGATATGTGAAGGGAAGGATGGAGGAAGGATGGAGGGTAGGATATGTGAAGGGAAGGATGGAGGAAGGATGGAGGGTAGGGTGTGTGAGGGGAAGGAGAGGGGAAGGATGGAGGGTAGGGTGTGTGAGGGGAAGGATGGAGGGTAGGGTGTGTGAGGGGAAGGATGGAGGGTAGGGTGTGTGAGGGGAAGGATGGAGGGTAGGGTGTGTGAGGGGGAGGATGGAGGGTAGGGTGTGTGAAGGGAAGGATGGAGGGTAGGGTGTGTGAAGGGAAGGATGGAGGGTAGGGTGTGTGAAGGGAAGGATGGAGCAAGGATGGAGGGTAGGGTGTGTGAAGGGAAGGATGGAGGGTAGGGTGTGTGAGGGGAAGGATGGAGGATAGCGTGTGTGAGGGGAAGGATGGAGGATAGGGTGTGTGAAGGGAAGGATGGAGGGTAGGGTGTGTGAAGGGAAGGATGGAGGAAGGATGGAGGGTAGGGTGTGTGAGGGGAAGGATGGAGGGTAGGGTGTGTGAGGGGAAGGATGGAGGGTAGGGTGTGTGAGGGGAAGGAGAGGGGAAGGATGGAGGGTAGGGTGTGTGAGGGGAAGGATGGAGGGTAGGGTGTGTGAAGGGAAGGATGGAGGGTAGGGTGTGTGAGGGGAAGGATGGAGGGTAGGGTGTGTGAGGGGAAGGATGGAGGATAGGGTGTGTGAAGGGAAGGATGGAGCAAGGATGGAAGGTTGGGAAGGAAAGATGAGGTAAGTGTTAGAAGGAGGTGGAAGAGGAGGAATGAAGGAAAGGGAGGACATTAAAGAAAGGGAAAGGCAAAATTGGTTAAAGGGGAAGGAAGGGAGGATTGGGGATGGTAAAGGAAAGGAAAGAAGAGGGATATGAAGCTGTAAAGGAAGGGAAAGAAGAGGAGGGGAAGGGAGGAGATGGGTAGGGAAGGGAAGGAAAGGATAGGTAGGGTATAAAGGAAGGGGAGGGAGTGGGGAAGAGGGATAGGGAAGGAAATGATTGGCAGAGTAGAGGAAGGGGAAGGAGAGGGACAAATAGGAGAATGTAGAGGAGGGAAGAGAAAGGGATGGTAAAGCAGAGGAAGGGAGAGAAGGAATACAATATTTATGTATACAATATAATACAAACAGCAACATATATGTTAGTCCTTTAGAGACTGTTTTGATTCTACTACTAGTAGAGATAATTAATAAAATAATAACAACAACAAAAACAACAACAACAACAACAACAACAAAAACAACAATAATAATAATAATAACAATAATGTTGTCGTTGTTGTTGTTCTATTCCAGCACCCTCCTAAACACACACAGCCACACTCCCAATTCTGTCCCCATGTTCCCGCACCCCCCTAAGCCCCTCCCCCCGCTCAACCCTAAAATCCCCTAAAAAACTCTTTATTTATTTATCATTATAAGTATTAAGGGAACACTACCATCTTGTATTACCATTACAATGTCGAAGAGAGAGAGAGAGAGAGAGAGAGAGAGAGAGGGAGAGAGAGAGAGGGGGGGGGGGTAAAGTGTTGAATGTGAGCGAGAAAGTAAATTGTGTGTGTGTGTGTGAGATAAAGAAAGAGGTAAAGTGTTGAATGTGAGCGAGAGAGAAAGTAAAATGTGTGTGTGTGTCTGTGAGAGAGAGAGAGATAGAGAGAGGTAGTAAAGGTGTGTGTGTGTGAGAGATAGAGAGAGAGGTAGTAAAGGTGTGTGTGAGTGAGAGATAGAGAGAGAGGTAGTAAAGGTGTGTGTGTGAGAGAGATAGAGAGAGGTAGTAAAGGTGTGTGTGTGAGAGATAGAGAGAGAGGTAGTAAAGGTGTGTGTGTGAGAGAGAGAGAGATAGAGAGAGAGGTAGTAAAGGTGTGTATATGTGTGTGTGTGTGTGAGAGAGAGAGGTAGTAAAGGAGAGAGAGAGTGGTTTTAGAGGCAAGAGAAAGATAGAGGTAGTATTAACACACACATACACACACACATAAGCCCTAATAGTATACACACATATGTATTAACACACACATACACACACACTTACCCTAATAGTATACAAACACATACACACACACACACACACACACAAACAGTATACACACGTATGTATTAACACACACACAACATACACACACATACACTAATAGTATATACACACGTATGTATTAACATACACACACACACACATACCCAAACAGTATACACATATATGTATTAACACACACACATACACACACACACATACCCAAACAGTATACACATATATGTATTAACACACACACATACACACACACATACACACAAACAGTATACACATATATGTATTACACACACACACATACCCAAACAGTATACACATATATGAATTAACACACACACACACATACATACACGCACACACATACACACACAGTGAATGTTGACAATAATAATAACTCAACCTTTCCTTATCATGGTGTGAATACTTTTACTAAGTTGTATAGATTACTGAACAGGAAGAGATAGAGAGTTGTGTGTGCTGTCCTGCGTGCCTGTGCCCTTGTGTGTACATCCGTGTGTTTGTGTACGTGCGTGCATCTGTAACACAGTACATGTTTCCAATATTAATATACACCTTTATATGTACAGTACTGAGGGACATCTGTAACACAGTACATGTTTACAATATTAATATACACCTTTATATGTAGTCCTCAGGGTCTGGCTGCACATCTGAAACAACAGGTGAAGTCTCGCTGGACAAGTCCATCTGTGGTCTGGTGGTCACAAAGGAAAGGTAAGTAACACACACACAGACAACACATCATCTATTTACTGGTCCATGTGTTCTTATCCTTAGCCATTATCACTCTCTCCTTCAGATAATATAGATCTGAAAGTGCATGACTCAGGGAAGGTTTAAGGAGTGTACATAAAAACTTCACATTAAAAGATCACAATAACTTCTGAAACTGTCATTTGGAATGACTATTAATTAATAAGAGTCAAGGTTAAACAAACTTATCTATAGGGCTTGATCTCTCTGAATATCCAGCCTTCACACATGGGCAGCTCTATAGAGAACGTCTATATACTGACTCCAAACCAAAAGACAAAAACTGTTGTGTGCACTGAAGTTTTGCAATGAAAGTTTGACCATAACACAGTAAAGTCTTTGCTGTTTATGTTATATACAGTTTTTGTATGTACATGCTTTACCCACCACACTACGATACCAGCTTACAAAAACAAAACTTAAGAAAAGAAAGAAACCGTGGAAGGTAAACGATTGAATAAAAAACCTTGTAAACCATACTAAAGAAAAAAAGTAAAATCTATTGTTGTTACTCCTTATGGCACTGTACCTTCAAGTTGGGTTGGACCAGTGAAGCAGGCTGGGTACAGAGAGTTTAAAACAATATAAGGTAAGTCATTTTACGAGCCTGTGTATGTATGTATGTGTGTATGTGTGTATATGTGCTATCTTGGTAGTAAATGTATGAAGGAGAACAGCACCCTGGTGAAGGACACTTGTGGTGGGTCTGTCTCCTGTGTATGTATATGTGTATGTGTGTATATGTGCTATCTTGGTAGTAAATGTATGATGGAGAACAGCACCCTGGTGAAGGACACTTGTGGTGGGTCTGTCTCTTGCAGAAAGTGAAAGGGTGTAACTCTTCTGTGTGTATGTGTATGTGAATGTGTATGTATGCATGTATATGTATTTATGTATGTATGTGTATATATATGTATGTATGTGTGTATCTTTATATGTATGTATAGAGAAAGATGTGAATGTACTGTATATTTGTATGTGTATATATGTATGTATGTGTGTATGTTTATATGGATGTATAGAGAAAGATGTGTATGTACTGTATATTTGTATGTGTATATATATATATATGTATGTATGTGTGTATGTTTATATGTATGTATAGAGAAAGATGTGAATGTACTGTATATTTGTATGTGTATATATGTATGTATGTGTGTATGTTTATATGGATGTATAGAGAAAGATGTGTATGTACTGTATATTTGTATGTGTATTTATGTATGTATGTATGAAGGCTATGTATGAGTCTTGCTCCAACATTAATGGAGTTTTGACATTCTCTTGGCGATCTGCCTACATTGTTGTTTGTGTTGTTTGTGTGTTGTTGCCCGCATTGTTGTTTGTGTTGTTTGTGTGTTGTTGCCCGCATTGTTGTTTGTGTTGTTTGTATGTTGTTGTTTGTGTGTTGTTGTTTGTGTGTTGTTGTTTGTGTTGTTTGTGTGCTGTTGTTTGAGTGTTGTTGTTTGTGTGTTGTTGTTTGTGTGGTCTTGCTGGTATTTTTGTCTGTAGTGGTTCTGTGTATTGTTTTGTTGTGAATCTTTCTGTGTGTGTGTGTGTGTGTGTGTGTGTGTAATAATAATAAAATAATAATAATAATAATAAACGGTTTATTGAGAAGAGGGCAGCCATGGGCTGAAAATATACATTTACAAATAACTGATGAAAAAATGAAATGGAGTATGAAGCATGAATTAAATTGAATTGAATTATTTTATAGTGTAAACACAACAAACATACAATTAAACATATGATCTGTATATAATTTGTACAGACATAATTCATATATATATATTCATTACGCTGTCACACACATATAAACATATATACATACATACACACATACATACATACACATAGACATATACCCATACACACATACATACACATACATATATACATACATACACATAGACATATACCCATACATACATATACATATCTACACACATGTACAAACATATACACATACATACACACATACATACATATACAGTACATATACATATACAGTGTGTGTGTGTGTGGTGGATAGATTGTTCGTGTTTAGTTGTTTGCTTGTTATCTAGGCCTTGCCTGGCCTAATGGAGAGCGTGGATTCCTGCTTGACAATGTCAGAGGACAACGAGTCTCCAGTTGAGTATCACTGGCCTGAGCTGCCCTCACACAACCCTCCCCACCTCTCCTCGGTCACTCCTCAGCTGCCCTCACACAACCCTCCCCACCTCTCCTTGGTCACTCCTCAGCTGCCCTCACACAACCCTCCCCACCTCTCCTCGGTCACTCCTCAGCTGCCCTCACACAACCTTCCCCACCTCTCCTCAGTCACTCCTCAGCTGCCCTCACACAACCCTCCCCACCTCTCCTCGGTCACTCCTCAGCTGCCCTCACACAACCCTCCCCACCTCTCCTCGGTCACTCCTCAGCTGCCCTCACACAACCTTCCCCACCTCTCCTCAGTCACTCCTCAGCTGCCCTCACACAACCCTCCCCACCTCTCCTCGGTCACTCCTCAGCTGCCCTCACACAACCCTCCCCACCTCTCCTTGGTCACTCCTCAGCTCAGGTTGCAGCCGTCCACCTCATGACCCTCGATCACACAACCCTCCCCACCTCTCCTTGGTCACTCCTCAGCTCAGGTTGCAGCCGTCCACCTCATGACCCTCGATCACACAACCCTCCCCACCTCTCCTTGGTCACTCCTCAGCTCAGGTTGCAGCCGTCCACCTCATGACCCTCGATCACACAACCCTCCCCACCTCTCCTCGGTCACTCCTCAGCTCAGGTTGCAGCCGTCCACCTCATGACCCTCGATCAAGCGACCAGTTAGAGCTTCGTCCGATTCCTCGCAGGATTCCTATGGTGTGGACTGTTTGCCTCAGGCTGCCAAGACTGCAAAGTTTGCTCCAGCTGTGCACGACGTACCTTCTCTGCCTCACCCTGCTGTTTCTCTACTTTGTATACCCATTTCTTGCTCTTGTCTAACCTTCCTGCTTTTATCCCGAGAGATACATATGTGACATCCCATGTAGATTTACGTCACAATGGTACAGTTGACACACTAGTAAAGGAAGCCTGCCATCTGCCTCCTCGTGGTGTTGGACGTCCTCTCTCCCTGACATGTTACCTCTATAGAATCCGCTCTGCCGCTCTTCTCCCTGTACAGCAACACAGGGATGCAGAGAGGCTCTTCAACATCTCCATCACCTTCTACGAGTCTGTCTGCCATCACATATATTTCAACCGTCGTCAAAGCCTTAAGATTCATGAGCACAAAGTAGCCTCTGTTCGTTTAAGGCTTGGCTACCGGCCACCATGGCAGGTTGCTGGGATGCAGGGTGAGCCTCCCTTCACTGAGTGTCGCTTGTGTCGAGCACCTCGTGGTAATAGTATAGAGCACTATTGCTTGGCCTGCCTTACTGCCCCGGAGCCTGCCACTTGATGTGGTTTGTTGACATCTGCTGAACCACCAGGTGTTAGAGGAACCTCTGGTGCACCATCCTCGTTTTAGTGGATTTAAGTAGGTCATATGTCCAAGGCCTATGTATTTGAAAGCCTTGAGTATACGCTGAGAGCTGTACCCGTCAACAGAGTACTTAGTACAGTTGGCTGGAGTATCGTTGGCCGGATTGTAATATCAATGCCGAGGATTGTCTCGAGCTGAACGATAGGCCATCATGGGCTGTGTCAGGTCTGTAGGTAGAGGTTGACCATCTCTTGCAGGCAGGATTCCATTATTAATTCCAGGTATGTTCACTGTACACACAATAGGCTGAACGATAGGCCATCATGGGCTGTGTCAGGTCTGTAGGTAGAGGTTGACCATCTCTTGCAGGCAGGATTCCATTATTAATTCCGGGTATGTTCACGGTACACACAATAGGCCTCTGTGGGCCGGATGTTACCTGCTCCTACTCTAAATATAACCTGATAGACATGTTATTTATGACTCATATGTTACTTATTATTTAACTTTCTTTGCTGGACCAGTTATACTCTGATATTTTCTTTGCCAGTCATGTTGTTTACAAGTTATTTGTCTCCCAGACACAACTTTAACTTCGTTGTACCGCCCATTCATAGATGCTTTATGCAAGAAAGTTTTATACTAAGGTGTTGACAATAACACTCTGAGAGAGAGATAGAGAGAAAGAGATAGAGAGAGAGAAAGAGAGAGAAAATATATATATGTGTAAGTGACAGGAAACGTGTGAGTGTGTGTGTGTTGGGTTCGTACTATCCCTATCGTTGACTGACGTGTTATCATTGCCAATGCTTTTTTAATTCCGACTTCAACATATGTTTGTGGTGAAAGTTGTAGTACAAATGCCCTTAGCACACCCGGTACAACCAATACCAACACTTACTGTATAATAGTATGTCCTGTCTCGTCTGAAATAAACTTGGATATACAGATTTAGTAATTGGTGATTCCTGTAATTTGATAATAAGCATAATAAACTCTGAATATCAGAGAGTTAACCAGTAAAATCATTGATCATTAAATTCTATTAAATAATATTATTAAATAATAACTTGAACTATTGCTAGCAGGTATAAATTCTTCTGTGGTTAACGTGTGTGTGTGTGTGTGTGTGTGTGTGTGCATACCAATTTGAAATGCTTATATTTCTCCCTAGATATAGAAAAGTTGTTTTATATTGTTACACAAATATGGAACACATCTCAGGCGTAAAATAAAATATACCTCATTGATTTGCAGAAGGTAAGAACACAATAATTTACAAGGGATTAAGTTGTTCGCAATACACTGGAGTTTATTATCTAATATGTTTTATTTCTTCCTCCACTGTCCCAACGGGTGCCGCCATGACACTTCCTGTGTGTATGTGTATGTATGTGTGTGTGTGTGTGTATGTGTGTTTGCTCATTACTGGATCAGAATCTATCTTGTAGTGTTGTGTTTATCAAGTTTATTATCAAGAAAAAGCTTCCACATATTGGGTAAAGTATTTTGTTGTTACTATTAATTAAATCCTGCACTCAACTATTTTGGATTGTCTTCCTTTGAAATGCTCTGTATTTCTTCATAATCTCTCCCTCTCTTTATCACTTCCTATCTTTCCTCTCCTATATTCTTTGGTCAGGTTTCTTCTGTGACAACATTGTTTTCTGTAGTGAACAGTTGCACCTTGCAATGCTCCCTCAATTCTTCTTTGAGTAATAATAGGTACACTTGGACATTGTGAACCAACATTACCAACATTAACCATCACATTATCAGGTAATAGTTTAATATTTAATATTGATCATAATAAGTTGTTGGAGACCAATTTAGTTTTAATAAATATAATAATAACAATATTAGGAATGTATAGTAAGTCCCTGGCTGGTACAGTGGTAACGTGTTGGCGTTGGCAGATGTAGCCTCGCACAGGTCCGTGAGTTTAAAACTGTTTACTGAGGGTTTACTACCATGGCTGGGTACCATGGTGGGGAGTTGGGCTGGCCTGGCTCACGTTCACCAGAGTATACCATCACAGATACATACCACAACTCAAACCCTTTTTATTTATTGTTTTAACATTCTATGGTGAAATGGTAAACTAATTGACAAAAGTTCCACAAAGAACACATATTATAACCTGATTATTATATCACCTGAGTTTGTCATGAGAGAAAAATATAATTTATCTTAATTTCATATTTTCTATCAGTAATATTGTTTATTGTAGATAAAAATAGTATATATTCTTTACTGTTATAGCAAGGTGATGGAGGGTTTAACTCTCTCTCTCTCTCTCTCTCTCTCTCTCTCTCTCTCTCTCTCTCTCTCTCTCTCTCTCTCTCTCTTGTGACAGTGGAAATTTCCTGATAATGTGCAAATGATAAATGTATTATTTTTTTGGGGTACATCCTGTGGTAAGTCCTGCAGGCAGTCGTATATACTGTGTAATGGAAGGTAGGATATGTGAAGGGAAGGATGGAGGAAGGATGGAGGGTAGGATATGTGAAGGGAAGGAGGGAGGAAGGATGGAGGGTAGGGTGTGTGAAGGGAAGGATGGAGGGTAGGGTGTGTGAGGGGAAGGATGGAGGGTAGGGTGTGTGAAGGGAAGGATGGAGGGTAGGGTGTGTGAAGGGAAGGATGGAGGAAGGATGGAAGGTAGGGTGTGTGAAGGGAAGGATGGAAGGTTGGGAAGGAAAGATGAGGTAAGTGTTAGAAGGAGATGGAAGAGGAGGAATGAAGGAAAGGGAGGACATTAAAGAAAGGGAAAGGCAAAATTGGTTAAAGGGGAAGGAAGGGAGGATTGGGGATGGTAAAGGAAAGGAAAGGAGAGCGATATGAAGCTGTAAATGAAGGAAGGGGAGAAGAGGGGAGTAGGGAAGGGAAGGAAAGGGTAGATAGTGTAACGAAAGTGGAGGGAGAGTGAGGGAACAGGAGGGGAAGGAAGAAGAAGGGTAGGGGAGAGAAGGGAAGGATAGATAGAGTAACGGAAGGGGAGGGAACAGGAGGGGAAGGGAGAAAAAGGGTAGGGGAGGGAAGGGAAGGATAGATAGGGTAAAGAAAAGGGTCGAAGAGGGAGGGAAGGGAGAAGAGGGAGAGTGACGAATAGGAGAATGTAAAGGAGGAAAGAGAAGGAGGGATAAGGGATGATAAAGCAGGGGAAGGGAGAGAAGGAATACAATATTAATGTATACAATATAATACAAACAGTAACACACCTGTTGGTCCTTTAAAGGCTGTTTTGATTCTATGGTGCTAACTACTAGTAGATATAATGAATAAAATAGTAATAATAATAATAATAATAATAATAATAATAATAATAATAATAATAATAATAATAATAAAATAATCCTTGTAACTAATCTTGAACCATTACAAGAAAAGGTATCAATATTGGGTTTGTTGTTGTTGTTGTTGTTGTTGTTATTATTATTATTGATGTTGTTGATGTTGTTGTTGTTATTGTTGTTCTGGACCAAGACTAATTAATGGGGTAATATACTTAGGGTTCATTGGAGCACTTTGATTCCTCCCAAGTGTCCCAGGAAACAGGACAACATTAACATAAATACTGGTGTTCTGTTGCTTGGAATAGTATGGAGGAATCAGTTGCTCCAGATTTACCAACAGTGTACTACTTCCCTTTAACTTCCTGGCTAATTGTTGGTATATTTCTAAAGCCACTTTATTTATTTATTAATATAAGTAACAAGGAAGCACTACCATCTTGTATTACCATTATAATGTTATATTTCATCCAATATAATTTATTGTAAAATATAACATTGTGTAAAATCTGACAACTGTAATGACTCAACCCTTACTTATTATAGTATAGACACACAGATACTCTAATAATATACACACATATGTATTAATACACACACACACACTAATAGTATACACACATATGTATTAACACACATACAACCGTCCGAGGTCACCAAGGACCTATGTGTGACATGGGGCTTGTCTGGTTAGCCAGGGTCAGCTTGTTGACACCTCACCCCTCATCTACCTTCATCTACCAAATGCCACACATTAAACTGATGAATACACTGAACGCGATCAGCACTGATATAGTTGTGTCACAGAAGCTTGGTTAGTTATACCAAAGTTGTGTACCATTGAATATTACGACTTATTTCACTGTTTTAGAACCCCAAAACAAGGAGGTAGACTTGTGATGTTTACACACACAAAGTACTAAGCCAAGTGCCTGAACGTTGAAACCCCCAAGGACCTTGAGGTCATATGGGTAAGATTAACACTGCCATGTCACCCTCACCACACTGCCTCCATCATTTGGGGTTTAGGGTATTACCCCCCACGTGCACCCAACCATGCCCTATTCATCGAACACATCATCAACACCTGTGACACCCTACGGGCAAGATATCAGTCTTCTAAGGTGGTCTATGTAGTGACTTCAACCAACTAGACACCAATGAAATTGAGGACCAACTGAGCATTATCCAGATTGTCAACATTCTCTCCCACGAACAAACACTCTAGACTTCATTATCACTGACCTGGCAGACCAGTACCTACCACCTCAACCACTGCCACCCGTAGTAAGAAGGAACCATCTCTCCGTGTTTTATGCCCCTGCCACTACCACCTCCCACCACCAAGATAACCATACCACCAAGATATGTAGACCTACACCTGACTCTACTATCAGACAGTTTGAACAGTGACTGATACAGTACCCGTGGACTGAGGTACTAACTGTTAGTGATGTTGACAGGAAGTGGGAGAATTACCAAACTACTATCACCCAGGCCTACTACCATTTCTTTCCTACCATGGATAGTACAACAGATTAAGAGGCTGATGGAGCAGCACAACAAGGCGTACTATAATGACAGGAGGAGGTATAACACACTGCACAGCAAGGTCATCAGAGAACTTAAAGCAGCCAAGAAGGTGTACAACCCCACACAAATTCACCACCTTAAACAAACCAACATCAGTCAGTGGTACAACAAATTAAAGGACCTGTGTGGGATGTGGAAAAAGTTACCTTCTCTTCCTGTGTTGACGGACATACCAGCCAGGAAGCAGCTAATCTTATCAATGACCATTTCACCAGAATCTGTCAGACCCTGCCCAGACTGGACTCAGCCCAATTACCAGCTTACCTATCCTCCATCCCTCCCCCACACGTTAATGAACATGAGGTCACCTATAAGCTCAAATGCTCCACTACTCCTATTGACATTTCCATGATTTTGTACCGTGAGTTTGCTGTTGAGCTTGCATAACCCCTTTGTTCAACAATTAATACATCACTTAGTCAGAGTAAATGCCCATAGGATTAAAAAATAGCTTATCTTACTCCAATCCCAAGCCTGTTATGTGAAAACTTTGTGTTCGACTGAGTTTCAGCCAACATCTCTAATGTAATTGACCCTCAACAATTTGGAAATATGAAGTTATTATCAACCACCCATTGTCTCATAATCCTGATAAATTTTATGTACAGTAACCCGGAAAAAAAGAAAGACCTCAGTTGCCTTTGCATTCATAGATATCAGAAAGGATTTTGATCGAATATACCATAACGTAGTACTAAGGAAAGCTCTTGATATGGGAGTAGAGCACAGTCTAGTGGCATGGCTGGTAAACTTCCTGTGTGACAGACATCAGGTAATGTGTCAACAGGGTCCAGTATCTATACACTAACATCTCTCGTGTTCTTCCTCATCCTAATCAATGACGCCATAACTGACACAAGTTTTCGCTGACAACCACCTCCTGCAACAACACCTCACCAACCTCCACACATGGACCAATGTTAACAATGTCTCCATCAACCACGGCAAGACAGTAGTGATGCAGTTTCACACAGCTACCACACCACCATCACCACCACCACCACCACCACCAGTGATAACACTAGGACACCACTAACTACAAGTATCACCTATTTGCATCACCATTTTACAATGTATATTGACAACCCTTGGCTGCCTGTACCAAATAAACCTTTTATTATTATTATTATTATTATTGTATACACACATATGTATTAACACACACACACACACACATACACATACATTGAATGGTAACAGTAGTAATGACTCAACCTTTACTATCATGGTGTGAACACTTTTACTAAATTGTATTGATTAGTGAACAGGAAGTTTATGTTGTGGTTCTACTAGAGAGAGAGAGAGCTGTGTGTGCTGGCCTGCGTTCATTTACCTGTGTGCATACATCCGTGTGCTTGCGTCAGTGCATGCCTGTGCGTGCGTGTGTACGTGTGTGTGTACAGCCATGGCTGATAGTGCTGGACCAGGGTCCAAGGAGTGTTTGAGTGCAACTAAACAGAGTTCGAAAGAGTAAGTCTTCTAAACCTCTCTCAATGTTGAGAAATTCACTTGATCAAACTCAGTTCAGTTGCTCTCCAACACTCCTTGGGACCTGATCGACCACTATCAGCCATGGCTGTATGTGTATACATACATGTATAATAATTATCAGTATTATAAGTTTATTTTCATGGCAGTCAGAGACTGATAATTTACAGAGGGGAAGATTACATTAATATTAATTCTAAGATCTATAGGTTACAACTTGGAGACATACTAGTCTAGGTGTATATTTTTCGCACTAAACTGGGAATAGCACTCTGGTGGTAGCAGTCAGTGTGAGGGGCTCTTAGCGGCACCAGTTTGTTTTGGTGTCGGGTAACCCTGGCTGGTGTGGGGGCGTCAGGTGGTACGAGGTTATGTAGCAAGCCTTCCCTGAACTTGCTAAGGGCTTGCTCATATATGGCTGTCAGCCTGGGCAGACTCAGGGTGGTGAGGCATCATTGTAACTAGTATAGGCAGGGCCGAGTATGACTCTGCATACCCTCTTCTGAACCTTCTAGAGCTGTTGTTGTTGTGTTTCAAATCCCCTGCTGGAGTCCCCAGAGACTTGAGTCTATGCAGCACATACAGCTTGTATGAGGCTACCTTGACCATCCTAGCGACATGTTGCTTCCATGATAATTGGTCATCCAGAGTGATGCCAAGCAGCTTGAAGGAGTGGATGACTTGGAGTGGATGAGGGCCAATTGTGAGCTGGGGGGGGGGGGGAGGCACAACTACAGATGAGGTGCAGACGTGCATCACCAAGGTCTTGGTGTGGTTGATGGAGATGTTGTTGTGCTCTGTCCATGTCTGCAGTCTGTCAAGGGTGGCTTACAGTGGGTTGTAATCTGGTGTCCTAATGTTGACTGGGTGTCGGTAAGGGCATCATTAATCAGCATGAGGAAACATAGTGATCCAGATTTAGTTTCTTACGGAACCCTACAAGTCAGCTGTTGTAGGGGAGATATGGAGCCCTAATAACAGACCACCTACTACCTTCCTGTGAGGAAGTTAGCCAGCCAAGCTACCAGGCTGAGGTAAAGTCCTAGGTTAATGGCCTTGTTGATGACAACAGTGTGATCTACAAGATCAAAATATAATACTTTCCTAAAGTCTACAAAAGCAAGGGCGAGAGATGTGTTACTTTTGTCCAAGTGGCTGTGGATAAACTCAAGGAAGCTGACTAGGCAGTGGGAGGTGGAGGTGGATTTGATGTTGCCGAACTGACGAGTGTCAAGCTGTTTGCTAATTTGTGAATAAGACCAGTTAAACACGAAATCTTCACAAAGGAGGCTAGGGAGAGGTGTGATGGCAACTGGGCTTAGGTCATTAAAGGGTTGTGGGATGGGAGTTTTAGGGATGGGAGTGACAGAGGACATTTTTCCAGTCAGCAGGGTAAGCATTTTGAGAAAGGAAGGCATTGATTATGGAGCAGAGGGGCGTGGCTAGTTCATGGGAAAATTCTTTGTAAATATTAATGGAGAGGTCATCAGTGTGGTGGATCTGTTAGATTTACTGTAAATGAAGTTATCATATTGGCAACCTCAGCCTCATGGACAGAGGGGAGTGGGGATGGGGAGGGGAGTGGGGATGGGGAGGGGAGGAAGGCAGGGAGAAGGCTGGTCTGAAGAGGGGAGAGGGTTTGAAACATAGTGGCAGAGTGACCATTAAGCTCCTCAGCTGCAATATCAGGGGAAAGATGTGAAGTACAGGGGAAGGAGGGGGATTGCTTTTGTAATCCACAGAGAGATTTAATCTTGGAGTACCATTGTCTGTTGTTGGCCTGTTTTAGGTGTTGCACTTTCTCTGGGTAGTGGCGAGCCTTGTCAGTCTTGATCTCCCTGATTACCCTGTTTCTATGGCTTCTGTACTGGGCTGGGTCAGTGTAGAAGAGCTTGTTTCGTAGCTGTAACAGCCGCATTATTCGTGGTGTCATCCATGGGGTGTCAGCTGGATGTACACGGATGGTCTTGGTGGGGAAGTAGTGATGGTAGGCCTCTGTAGTGGTGTTGACGTAGTTGTGGAATTTAGTGTGGACGTCTTGTGGTTCCGTCACCTCTATCCATGGGTGGTGTACCAGCCACTGTCCAAACTCTCTTATCGACGAGTCAGGTGTTGGCCGATAGGATTGGGTGACAGTTTCCCTTGGCACTGATGTGGTAGGTGTCGGTGACCATAAGATGGACACGTGCTTGCTTCGTCCTACGGGGGTGAGGGGGCGGGGAGCTGAGTACTGATGGTCCAGGTCAGTCAAAATAAGGTCGAGAGTAGCCTGACCGTGGGTGAGGAAATCCACGACTTGGGTGAGGTTGAGTTGGTGTTGGATGTCACTCACATCCAAGCGGTTGAAATCCCCACATATGACTAACTTAGCAGCAGGATATCTCACCCTCAGAGTGTCTGTCATCCGTGTCAATAATGTGGTCAGTGAATAGCTGTGCTGTAGTGGCACGTGGTGGATGATATACAACACAGACTATGATGGAAGTGGTGTTGTGGGGGTGGCAAGGGATGGTTACCCTAACCCACAGTGTCTCCGTGTGTCCGATTATGCACGTGCATGCTGAGGCACACATAAATTAGAATCCCTAACCACGTGTGATCCTGATAAGAACCACTCACTACAGAATGAGATAGAGAGAGGGGTTTAGTAAAGGCAAATGTGTTTCATAAGGTGGGTGTATAAATCTAACATAGATTTTTTAACACTGTTCTCTCTGACACTTGTGATGGTTCTCCAACGTCTGATTGTCTGGCCTAGACATATTACTATTTAATGACTCCATCTGATTAATATAATGTTCTACCATATTGTATGGATTGTAATTGCATATAAAACATCACATTATTTATTTTCAGGTCCTGTTTGCATAATCACACTAATCAATTTAGGCCAAACAAAATGATGTTGGAGGAAGTGAGAAGGAGAATGTGGTTGAGAAATGGTGGAGTAAAGTGAGTACTGGAAATGGGTAAAGGAGAAGGCTAATGGAAAGAGGATGTGGGTGAGGTGTGGGACAGGGTGTGTAGAAGTGACAGTGATCATTGGGTAGTTAAGTCACCCTCCACTACAAAACAATATTCGTTGGTAACCAGTAACATAAAGTAATTAATCAGAAAATGACTTGACTGAGGTCAAGTAACAAAATTGGTTTACTTGTAATATATTGTAACAATGAATAGATGGTGTAAGGAAACATTGCATAACATGGTAATATATTTCAACAATGAATAAATGGTGTAAGGTTTCATTGCATAACATGGTAATATATTGAAACAATGAACATATAATGGAAGGTTTCATTGCATAACATGGTAATATATTGCAACAATGAACATATAATGGAAGGTTTCATTGCATAACATGGTAATATATTGCAACAATGAACATATAATGGAAGGTTTCATTGCATAACATGGTAATATATTGAAACAATGAACATATAATGGAAGGTTTCATTGCATAATATAGTAATATATTAACAATTTTAGGATACATTAAAAGGATTGGCTCTATTGCGGAATTCTTCTGTTTCCCTTTTTCTTCTGTTTCCTTCTGGATACTGTTTATCTTCTTCATTTCATTTTTTCTTTCGTGTTAGTGTCCTCCAGAAACAGTATGGCCTTCTTTCTTTCTCTTCCTTCACTTCAAGATATT
Organism: Petrolisthes manimaculis; assembly: GCA_034508575.1. Classification (NCBI taxonomy): domain Eukaryota; kingdom Metazoa; phylum Arthropoda; class Malacostraca; order Decapoda; family Porcellanidae; genus Petrolisthes; species Petrolisthes manimaculis. Next base: position 286,429 of record JAWZYT010000361.1, read on the forward strand.
TAGACTCATTCATTAAAATTGAAATTTGTTGAGCACATGCATATCATACGTAGACATGAACGTCACTCTTTTATCTTCCATTATTCGGAGATATTTACTATGTAGCTATACGAAGGAAGAGAGCCGGAGGAATGTGGTTTCAGCTGATATAATATAGCATAGACACATTAATCTGAGTATGGTTGTGAGTGTTAAAAATATAAGGTTTACCCTAATTGTATTTAAATGTCAGTACAACGAAAACTTATAGAATATAATATATCAGAGTGAGTAAGGCATAATGAAGATAAAACTGATAGGAGAGATTGGGGATTGGAAAGACAAGAAAGAAACAAGAGTTCAGTGTGGTAATAGGAAGGAACAAAAGAGGGAATGATTGATAAAGACAATGGAAACAAGAGTATTTGTCACACTGTATTACCCGTGTTAAACAAATGGTAACGAATAATGTTATATCACAACAGGGACGAAATATTCATGTAACTAAAATACATACTGAAGTTTAAATTAATACTTCAAAGCAATGGAGGTATGAATGGAAGGTTATTTAACATTATATGGGGAGAGGAAAGGCCAGGAGAGGAAGTAATGTATTTATAGAAGAAAAAAAAAACATGTAATCACAAAACACACACTGTCATTATCTGTGCTGATGACGTGTGTATCTGACAACGTTATTGTATTCATACAATGTTGCCTCTATGACTGTAAATGTTTTGGTATATTTAATTAATAGACAACTGTTTGGCAACATAATATATATTTCTGTGTATTGATGTTGTAAACAAAATCTTCCTCCACCAATATCATATATTTCTCGATAATATTATGATTCCACCTTTTGAACATTTATATAATAATTATAACTTTGAGGAATTTGTGGTTAAATTATTTTAGCTCACATATGATCATCTGTAATATTAGACATTTAAACCATATATACCTGTCAATTCTATCACATAGAGTGTTCCCTGATTAACAGGAACATATCATGGACTAAGAAAGACAAACTTCAGGTATTGACTGTACAGCTGTGTTTATGATTCCCTGAGACACATCTTGTGGAGGCAACTTGACCTTGTCTATCCTTACTGGACAGTAGGTAGTTGAATCCAACTGTCTCACCAACACACACAGTGAAGCTAACAATAATATTATATAGAGGCAACTTGACCTTGTCTATCTTTACTGGACAGTAGGTAGTTGAATCCAACTGTCTCACCAACACACACAGTGAAGCTATACTTTCTGCCTATCTATTTACCATTAATGAAATACATTAGTTGTTGCTTGTACAAAATGATAAAAGTAGAATGGTGGTGACTCTCTCCCTCTCTCTCTCTCTCTCTCTCTCTCTCTCTCTCTCTGGGTGTGTGTGTGTGTGTCAACGCTCAGGAAATTCCCATTGTTGAGGCAAAAATGGAGTGAGTTTCTTTCCTCTCTCTCCAAGGTTAACACCAATGAGAACTTTTGGGTGTAAGGTTACCCTCCATACACACGGGTCTGGGACTACAAACAATATTATAGTAACAACAAAGGTTTGTTATCCCTTTGTTTAGCCAGTACATAAATATTATCAGGTGTCTCAGACCAGTTATTACACAGAAGAAGTTATTAATGATTATTATGACACGTACATTGTGTGTGTGTGTGTGTGTGTGTGTGTGTGTGTGTGTGTGTTCTCTACTCATAGATTCCAGTGTTCTTCCATACATCCTAAAAGTTTGTATGGTAATAAATATACAACCCTTGTCAGGGGGAATATGAAAGTTACTATATTGATTTAACAAGATATAATAACACAATAATTTACAAAGGATTAAGTTGTTCGCAGTACACTGGAGTTTATTATCTAATATGTTTTATTTCTTCCTCCACTGTCCCCTACGAATGACGCCATGACACTTCCTGTGTGTGTATGTGTATGTGTGTGTGTGTGTATGTATGTGTGTTCACTACCAGATTGGCAACCATCTTGTAGTGTTGTGTTTGTCACAGTTTGTGTAAATCCATTTCAAATTTCAACCTCTGGAGTTTATTATCAAGAAGAACCTTCCACATATTGGGTAAAGTATTTTGTTGCTACTATTAATTAAATCCTGCACTCTCTTTATCACTTCCTATCTTTCCTCTCCTATATTCTTTGGTCAGGTTTCTTCTGTGGCAACATTCTTTTCTGTACTGAACAGTTCCACTTTACAATGCTCCCTCAATTCTTCTTTGAGTAATAATAGGTACACTTGTACACCACAATGTTTGGTCCACCTGTGTCAGTGTGTGATATTTGTAGCAGATGCTTTCTGGACGACAGACCACTTAAACTATCACAACCTATCACCTAACCTAACACACACACACTATTACAAGGCTACACACAGACATTAAGACACATACACTATTACACATTAACACACACACACTATTACAAGGCTACACACACACATTAACACACATACACTATTACAAGGCTACACACACATTAACACACATACACTATTACAAGGCTACACACACATTAACACACATACACTATTACAAGGCTACACACACATTAACACACATACACTATTACATGGCTACACACACATTAACACACATACACTATTACAAGGCTACACACACATTAACACACATACACTATTACAAGGCTACACACACATTAACACACATACACTATTACAAGGCTACACACACACATTAACACACACACACTACTACAAGGCTACACACACATTAACACACATACAGTATATAAAGACAATAGAGTCTTAGCTCTATGTCTTTCTTGTATGTTTATCTTTTCTTGTAACACTATATGATTATATTTTCTCTGTAAATGCGACATGTATTTTTTTTTTTATTATATTTTGTCTAATAACATTGACAAGCGTTCCACTAAGAACACATATTATAACCTGATTATTATACCACCTCAGTTTGTCATGAGAGAAAAAGATTATTACTTATATCATTATATTTTAATTATGTATTAACTAACATTTCAGTATGAACATAATACATCTAGCATGTAGTATGTCTGTTGTATTTAAATCGCTGTTTGGAATGTGACACTCTTATTTTTATATTGTCGAATATTCATATTTTTTATTTTAGGTAAAATTAGCATACCGTATAATATTATTATGCTTTACTGTTATGGCAAAGTGATAGAGGGTTTAACTCTCTCTCTCTCTCTCTCTCTCTCTCTCTCTCTCTCTCTCTCTCTTGTGACAGTGGAAATTTCCTGATAATGTGCAAATGATAAATGTATTAATTTTTTTGGGTACATCCTGTGGTAAGTCCTGCAGGCAGTCGTATATACTGTGTAATGGAAGGTAGGATATGTGAAGGGAAGGATGGAGGAAGGATGGAGGGTAGGGTGTGTGAGGGGAAGGATGGAGGAAGGATGGAGGGTAAGGTGTGTGAAGGGAAGGATGGAGGAAGGATGGAGGGTAGGATATGTGAAGGGAAGGATGGAGGGTAGGGTGTGTGAGGGGAAGGATGGAGGAAGGATGGAGGGTAGGGTGTGTGAAGGGAAGGATGGAGGGTAGGGTGTGTGAGGGGAAGGATGG
>JAWZYT010000361.1:295000-296476 GCA_034508575.1 Petrolisthes manimaculis
TGGACCAGTTATACTCTGATCTTTTCTTTGCCAGTCATGTTGTTTACAAGTTATTTGTCTCCCAGACACAACTTTACCTTCGTTGTACCGCCCATTCATAGATGCTTTATGCAAGAAAGTTTTATACTAAGGTGTTGACAATAACACTCTGAGAGAGAGATAGAGAGAAAGAGATAGAGAGAGAGAAAGAGAGAGAAATTATATATATGTGTATGTGACAGGAAACGTGTGTGTGTGTGTGTGTGTGTGTTGGGTTCGTACTATCCCTATCGTTGACTGACGTGTTATCATTGCCAATGCTTTTTTAATTCCGACTTCAACATATGTTTGTGGTGAAAGTTGTAGTACAAATGCCCTTAGCACACCCGGTACACCCAATACCAACACTTACTGTATAATATTATGTCCTGTCTCGTCTGAAATAAACTTGGATATACAGATTTAGTAATTGGTGATTCCTGTAATTTGATAATAAGCATAATAAACTCTGAATATCAGAGAGTTAACCAGTAAAATCATTGATCATTAAATCCCTTCAAGACTAACTTGAACTATTGCTAGCAGGTATAAATTCTTCTGTGGTTAATGTGCATGTGTGGTGTGTGTGTGTGTGTGTGCCAATCTGAAATGCTGGTATTTCTCCCTAGATACAGAAAAGTTGTTTGGTAATTGTTACACAAATCAGGAACACTTGTCAGGCGTAAAATAAAATATACCTCAATGATTTGCAGAAGGTAAGAACACAATAATTTACAAAGCATTAAGTTGTTCGCAGTACACTGGAGTTTATTATCTAATATGTTTTATTTCTTCCTTCACTGTCCCAATGGGTGCCGCCATGACACTTCCTGTGTGCGTGTGTGTTTATGTGTGTGTGATCACTACAGGATCTGTATCCATCTTGTAGTGTTGTGTTTGTCACAGTTTGTGTAAATCCTTTTCAAATTTAGCCTTAACAGTGCTTCAACCTCTGGAGTTTATTATCAAGAAGAACCTTCCACATATTGGGTAAAGTATATTGTTGTTACTATTAATTAAATCCTGCACTCAACTATTTTGGATTGTCTTCCTTTGAAATGCTCTGTATTTCTTCATAATCTCTCCCTCTCTTTATCACTTCCTATCTTTCCTCTCCTATATTCTTTGGTCAGGTTTCTTCTGTGGCAACATTGTTTTCTGTAGTGAACAGTTGCACCTTGCAATGCTCCCTCAATTCTTCTTTGAGTAATAATAGGTACACTTGGACATTGTGAACCAACATTACCAACATTAACCATCACATTATCAGGTAATAGTTTAATATTTAATATTGATCATAATAAGTTGTTGGAGACCAATTTAGTTTTAATAAATATAATAATGACAATATTAGGAATGTATAGTAAGTCCCTGGCTGGTACAGTGGTAACGTGTTGGCGTTGGCAGATGTAGCCTCGCACAGGTCCGTGAGTTTAAAACTGTTTACTGAGGGTTTAC
>JAWZYT010000362.1:0-32500 GCA_034508575.1 Petrolisthes manimaculis
CATGGAGCCATGTATCTGTTTTTTCTACATGTCTAGTTTCTTATCTCTGTATCATTCTATCCCTACCTTTGAATCTATCTTTTACACACACACACACACACACACACACACACAAACACACACACATTCTCTCTCTCTCTACTTATGATATCTATCTTTTACACCCACCTCACACACGCACACACATATCCTCTCTCTCTCTCTCTCTCTCTCTCTCTCTCTCTCTCTCTCTCTCTCTCTCTCATTCAGAGAAGGAACAGCAGGAAAGAGGAAGCCATACACTATTACAGTCTCTCCTCTTGATCCTTGTACCCTCCTCCTTCCTGGCCTATATACACTATTACAGTCTCTCCTCTTGATACTTGTACTCTCCTCTTTCCTGGCCTATATACACTTAGAACCTGACGCCAGAAAAAGAATTGATAAAAAACGTGTAGTGGAGAATACGTTTATTTATACGTTTAGTTAGTTAAGAGGGGAAGTTTTGTTTTGGTAAATCTGGAGTAACTGAATCACTATAAACTATTCCAAGCAACAGAACAAACACCATTATCCTCTTTCTTAATTTGGACCTGTTTTCTAGCATATACTTCGGAGGAATCAAGGCACTCCAATGTACCAAAAGGGAATTACCACCTTAATTAACTATGGTTTATAAATTCATGCAGTCGTGAACATCAACAAGTTTCGACATTTGAAGGGGTGATTCACATTAATATCTGATCACTCTTTTCAATGTTCAACCACAATCAAATAACCACCAATCCTTCCATTGTAGTAAATATTTTGGTAATACAGAACAACACGTGTATGTATGATTTTGCAGCACCTCATAATAATAATAATTGAGGGGGTTGAGTTGACGTACGATGGTGTTGTATGATTATATTTTGATATGATACTGATTTATTTGCACAATGGACACTTTTCCTTCCATCGTGCCAATAAATCACTATCATATCAAAATATAATCATACAACATCATCTTACGTCAATTCAACCCCTCAATATTATTATGAGGTGCTGTAAAATCATACATACACGTGCACGTGTTGTTTTTATTACCAAGTTTTTTACTACCAAAGATAAGAAAGTGTAGGTGGATATTTGACTTATGAAGTATTTATTTACTACAATGAAGGGAGTGAAGTGTCGGTGGCTATTGGATTGTGGCTGTTCTGATCATAAAACAACCAAGGGACTTAAGTGACAGAGGGAGGGGGGGGGGGGGGCACTGGGCTGGGGTACAGTTGGACACATGAATGATGGGTGGTACAGCCCCAAGTGAAAGATGGTCCATTTCTCCCAATATCAAGTTCCTTTGTTAGTGTCAAATAAAGTCATCAGGGCAGAAGTCAGTATTGAGGTTGGCAATAAAAAAGCAAGTAGTACCTGATAATAGACACTGGTTACTCAAATGGGACAAGTATCTTTCTTTCACCTGGGCTGTACCACCCATCATGTGTCCAACTGTACAGTCGGCCACACTTCTGACTGTTACAGTCAGCACTACAAACTCCATGTGTCTACGTTTGCATCCCTGACTTTCTGAATCATAGGCTCGAAGATTCTCAGTGGTGAAGAAGTGAGACGGTGCAGAGGGAGAGAAAGGGGAGGGAGAGAAGGGGGAGGGAGGGGGGGAAATGCACCGTCTCACTTCTTCACCACTGAGAATCTTCGAACCTATGATTCAGAAAGTCAGGGATGCAAACGTTAGACACCTGGAGTTTGTAGTACTGACTGTAACAGCCAGAAGTGTGGCCGACTGTACATACAGTCGCGGTCAATAATAATCATCCACATATGGTATTTCAAACAATTTACTGTCTAATCATTTCACGTTCACAATAATTATGATGTTATTGTTTTAATTAGTGTGTAGCTGCTTGTATTAAATTAAAGATGGTACTTAACCTATTTATTGAAAGTTTATCAGCTAAGGAACAGAGGGAAGCTGTCAAAATCTTACGTGAGTTACTCCTATATGGATGATTATTCTTGACCACTACTGTACAGACATAATACAAGGGGTGCTAGCATTCCGTGACACTCTCAGGGCCCAGCCAGCCAGTCAGCCACTAGTGCTTTTATCGGAATAATAGAGTGGGACCCAAGGTTTTTAACACTGTTGACTTGGGAAGGGGACGATTTATCAGCTGTTGTGTGACTCGGGCTCCGACTACTTTGTTTACACCTGAGGAAAAGAATAGGGACTGAGAGAGATAGAGAGAGAGAGAGAGAGAGAGTGAGAGGAGAGAGAGAGAGAGAGAGAGAGAGAGAGAGATAGTATAGTTGCGAATTTTGTGTGTGTGTGTGTGCTTGCTACACACACACACACACACACACACACACACAACGAGAGAGAGAGAGAGAGAGAGAGAGAGAGAGAGAGAGAGAGAGAGAGAGAGAGAGAGAGAGAGAGATAGCGATTGTATGTAGGTGGACGAGTGAGGAGAGTGAAACAGAACAGCAGAGAGAGAGAGGAGTCTTGTGGGGCCACGCCTTTAAAAGCCACGAAATACTCCCTCCCTCCCTCACCCCCCGCCAGTTGACCCACATACATACATACACGGAGCTGGAGTTTGGGGGCTGTGGAATATACCTGATACACATCCGATACCTCAAACTCATTCTCACTACAGTATCTCGACCTGTAAATTATTGAACCTCACCCTATACTCTCAAACTCATTTCCTGTTGCCTGTATTGCGATTCTTTCTCTCTACAGTATCTCGACCTGTAAATTATGGAACCTCACCCTATAATTATTCTCAAACTCATTGCCATATTGCCATTCCTCTCTCTACAGTATCTCGACCTGTAAATTATGGGAACTTCACCCGATACTCTCAAAACTCATTCAAGGGAATTTTTATGTTGGTAATTCTGGAGCAACTAAATCCTCCACACTATTCCCAAGCAACAGAACACCATTATTTTTGCTCTTCTGGTCCTGTTGTTTCCTGGCATACCGGTATATACTTTGGAGGAATCAAGGCACTCCAATGTATATACCAAAAGAGAATTACCACCTTTGTTTGTGATGTTGTTTTTGCTGTAGTTGTTGTTGTTAACGGCATGTACAGTTGCCAGAAAAAGATATTGCGACAACTATAGATACAACATAAAATATATTAAAATGTCCATAGTTGTTTATAGGGTTTATAAGTATGTATTACAGAAGGATATGTATATTTCCTTCTGTTATACATGCTTATAGTCCCTATAAATAGTTGTGATATTACTATGGTTAAAGTTTCATCAAAATTTGTCGCAATATCTTTTTTGGCAACTGTACAGTCAATATTTGGATGCCGACATTATTCCTGCCACAGTCACAAGTGGGTTATTTATTTATTTGCTATTGCTGTTGTATTACACATACATAACAAATACTGAGAAAGATGAAAGGAAAAAAAGATTGATTGATTGATTGATTGATTGATTGTTATTAGGCGCCGCAACCGCGAGGTCATACAGCGCCAGAAAGCGGTGGTGATAGAGAGAGAGGTGAGACAGCAAGCAGGAAGGAAATCGAAAGAAAAAAAAGAGGAAGAAAAGAGGGACAATAAAAGATAAGAAAGCGACTTACTTGGATTAGAAAAACCAAATCTTTTAGGCTAGATATTAAAATTTTATGGTTGATTCCTTAGGCTCTTAGATATTTTAGGTTTGATTCCTTAGGCTAGATATTTAGGGTTGATACCGGAAATGGGTATATAGGGCTAACACCCGTAGTTTTAAAACATTTGAGGGCCCTTACTGGAGCTCTATGAACCCTCCAAATAATCCAGGCAACAAAACGCTTCAGTGTTTCGAATAGGGAATCTGTTGCCTGGAGTTGTTTGGAGGGTTCGTAGAGCTCCAGTAAGGGCCCTCAATTTTTTTTTAAAACTACGGGTGTTAGACAGAGAAGGCTTCGATCTCAAAGTGTGTAGCGGACAGAAGGAAAAGGGATGAGGAAAGAGGGGGAGAAGGTCAATAATGTAGCGTGTGGCACATACACACACACACAGACACAGACCGTGGGAACTATACTTGTGTGCTACTTGTGAATTATATATGTGTGTGCGTGTGTGTGTGTGTGTTGTGTTAAGTACATTCCTGGACATGCTCATATATTCACCCTCTGTCACGACAACCACTAACACACAGTAGTTCTATTAAAGGTGGTCAGTTTTTTTTTTTTTTTTTTTTTTTTTTTTTTTTTTTTTTTTTTTTTTTTTTTTTTTACACGATCACATGCAGGTCCTTAAGGTGGGAATTCTCTTTTGTTACATTGGAGTGCCTTGATTTCTCCAAAGTATGACAGGAAACAGGACTATAAAAGCAAAAATAATGGTGTTCTGTTGCATGGAATAGTATGGAGGATTCAGTTGCACCGTATATACCAACACACAACTTCCCCCTCAAGTAGACTTAGTAGTGAGAGAGCAGGAATGATAATGGGAAACGGAGAGAAAAAATATATAAAGCTCCAAGAATAAGACAGGCTCGTATAAAGACCACTTGGCTTACAGGCATGACAATATAATAATCAAACTGCCTTGGGACGATAATACACGTGAAGTTCTCATTGTGACTTTCTCTTATACCCACATCACCAATTATATTATTATAGCTATTTTGTTTTATTTGTTTTTCCTATAGAGAACCAATTTTTAAGGGGAATAACCTAATATGAGAATTGGAAGGCTACTGATTCCTCCAAACTATGTCAGGAAACAAAACCCCTCCATAAGGAATATACAGGGACTGTGTTTTATAGCTGAGTTTGAAGGCCTACACTGATTCCAAATTGAACACAAAAGGTTGCTTCCCTTAATCCGTGAAATGCATGAGTCACGCACACTTTATCTCTCCCCCTTCAAGTACACTCGTGATACGTAATTTCTGACCAGAGACGAACGGCAGGCACCACACACACACACACACACACACACACACACATACACATACACACACACACACACACACACACATACCATACGTTCGAACTCAGCCTCTATAGGTGTACTGGGTGGGGGGGGGAATGAGCAATACCAGGCGATTCGAAGCTTTCTGCTCCTCACACTCTGGTCAGAAATTATGTATCACGAGTGTTACATACAAACTCTCACTATCTCTTGGCTATATATTATAATACCAAACAGACTCTACCCTCACTACTTCCTCTATATTGATGTCTTGAATCGTCATCACTTTTCTCTTCATAACTTTTTTTCATCACTTTTTCACTTTTCCAACTGTCTTATATTTTATTTTTTTCATCTGTCACCTTTTGTGCTTATCGTCCCACTTCTCAATCACCTTCTCTTCCTCGGCTGCCATATGACTTAGCTGTTGCGGCGTCTAATATCAATCCATCCATCCATCTATAACTTCTATCCTTTCTTTTCTTTCCCTGCGTGTGTGTGTGTATGTGTTGTGTGTGTGTGTGTGTGTGTGTTATATACGAACTCTTAGTATTTCTTGGCTATATATTTGGATAAAGGTGTCTCCGGAAACTCACAGTCACACCCCAGAGAACTCAGAGTGAAGGGCTTGTGTGTGTGTGTGTGTGTGTGTGTGTGTGTGTGTGTGTGTGTGTTTGTTTTTCTCCTGCATGGGCCGGTATTAACAAAACATCTTTGGAGTTTGTATTTTGCATTTTTTTGTTTACATTTGTATACATATGTTTGTATTTCTTTGTATATGTTTGCTTTTGTTTGTATTTGTGTGCATGTGTTTGTTTGTTTGCATTTCTTTGCTTTTGTTTGTATATATTTGTATTTGTTTGTATATGTGTGTATGTTTGTGCATTTGTTTGTAATTGTTTGTATTTCTTCGTATAATTTGTTTGTATTTATGAGTATTTTTTCATATGAGACCCCCCCCCCACACACACACACACATAAATACACACACACACTCACACACACACACACACACAGTACCGAGTGAATACAAATGAAGCCACGACTCATTAACATATGTAATGAACCCAACTCAACTCAACTCAACTCAACTCAAGGCAATAAAACCACACACTCATCCTCCACCCCTCTCTGCCAGGTGTGTGTGTGTGTGTGTGTGGATGTGTGTGGATGGATGTCAAGTGTGTATGTGTGTGTGTGTGTGTGTGTCAGGTGTGTGTGTGTGTGTGTCAGGTGTGTGTGTGTGTGTGTCAGGTGTGTGTGTGTGTGTGGCTGGGTGTCATGTGTGTGTCTGCGTGGGTGTGTCATTGCTTTATCTCTCTCTCTCGTTTTCACTTCTGATCTCTTTGACTATGTATGTATGTATATGTATGTGTTGTATAATCTGCTCTCTATCTCTCTCTCTGTGAACATACCCAGATAAAGCTATGACAGGCTACGAATCAAAATGTTCAAACTATTGCTATATACGAGTAGTAAACAATTGGAATATTACTGGTATAGGCAATATACAGTGTGATTCAGAATTCCATACATTAAACTGAATGACGACTTGCTTGTATAATCTTAAGCTAAAATGTCCCTATGATGAAATATCGATGTATACCTAAAGTTTATCTGTTACAATGTAGTCAGATAGTAATTGGAGGTTAGCGAGTTCTTCAAACATTGCCATCACAAAACACCACCTATATAGAGAAGGAGTTTGTTTGGTTCGTGGCATGGTCAGGAGGAATCAGAAGCCACCATGTCTCATCATACACTTACAGCCGGATGCATAAATTCGCGTCCATCTCATGTACTTAAAATTGCTAATATGACCAGATATATAATGGCATTCTGAACCAGTTTTTATTCCAACAACAACATACGTAACTTACCATATTATGAGAACTATATATCTGTCATCTCTGTATTAAAATTGTATTACATCATCACTATAACTAATACATACGCAGGTGGATATGAAGCGAACTTATGGTGGGGACTGTACACAGGGTCCTTAATAAATGTTTGTAGTACAGGAATAGTGTGTGTTGCAGACGAACAAACACCAGCCAATTTGAACATTTGTTTTAGATTGGAGCAAAAATCATTACACTGTCGTGATTAATGAATACAAATGTACAATATCTACGTGAGTTTACCTTCACTTTTCACCTTCATAAATACAGTATCATATATGCATTTTAATATATATATATATATATATATATATATATATATATATATATATATATATATATATATATATATGTACATAGAGAGAGAGAGAGAGAGAGAGAGAGAGAGAGAGAGAGAGAGAGAGAGAGAGAGAGAGATGAAACAACTACCACGTCAACTTTATATAAGGCTGCCTATCTATTTTTGTCGTATAACTTGTAAAGGTTTTGTTTGGTGAAGTCAGCAGATTGGATGAATAATATTTTTGCGTTCTACTATTTTGATTCTACAAATTTGACGATGATGATAATATTATTTTCAGTTACCAATTAACAAATGTTTCTATAATATCTTTCTTTGTTTACTTTTTTTTTATTATTATTTCCACTGATTGCATTTTAAGCCTGTGGGTTTTTTTCTACATATGAATCTCTCTCATCTTTCTCTCTTAGTCAACTTTTCTGATGACGTTTCGTTACTGCTTCATCAGGTCAAAGGGAAGAGAGAGAAAAAGAAGAAGAAAGAGTAGGATAAGTGAGGAAAAGAGGAAGAGAAAAGAGTTAGCATAATTGAGTAAGAATTAGATTGGGAATGGAAAGGAGAATAAGGAAGGGAGTGAGGAAAAGAGGAAGAGGAAAAGAGGAAGAGTAGCCTAGGAAAGAGAGGGGAGTGAGGAAATGAGGAAGAGTAGCCTGGGAAAGAGAGGGGAGTGAATAAATGGAATGACAAGGAGTGAGGAAATACAAGTAGACGTTTTATTAATGTGTCATCATGTCTTTCGTAAGTGGTGTAATGATACTTGTTTTTATTCTATTGTTAGTGTGTGTACAGCCACAATCATTAACCACCGACACTTTTTTCCATCTATCGTAAAAAATATCTTGGTTAATTTATAACAACACGTGTATGTATGATTTTGCAGCACCTCATAATAATAATAATTGAGGGGGTTGAGTTGACGTAAGGTATTGTTGTATGATTATATTTCGATATGATACTGATTTACTTGCACGATGGAAGGAAAGTATCGGTGGATATTTGAGTGTGTGTGTGTGTACGTGCATTTTCATAATAGCATAGACTCACTCATATATATACACACACACTCTTATAGATAGCCTACACAAACCGTAGTTTACTCGTATCAACAACACACTCAGAAAATAATATACAGTTAATAAAAGTAGAGAAAGTATAACAGAACTTTAATTAGTGTATGTACAGTCGGTCTCAGGAATTTTGTACACAGAGAAAAAGGAGAGAAAAAGGGGTCTATATTTTGCACATACTATACGAGTTATTTTGCTGACTGATTCAAGTATAATAAATATTTGGTGTTTGAAAATTTGTGTACTAAATTTTCTAGTTGTTACGAGCCCTTGATGTCACACTGGTGTATAGGAAATCTTGTTCATGCAGATACACAGGTATACTCACACACACACACACTCACTCATTCACACGTATACAACAACAACACTCACTCACTCAATATACACACACACACACGCAACTCACTCAATATACACACTCATACACACACACACACACACTCACTCACACGTATACAACAACAACACTCACTCACTCAATATACACACACATACACGCAACTCACTCAATATACACACTCATACACACACACACACACACACACACACACGTATACAACAACAACACTACTCCCTAAATATACACACTCATACACACACATTCACTCCCTCACACACTCCCTCAATATACATACTCGTACACACACACACATACACACTCACTCACACTCAATACACACACACACACACACACACATCGTTGCAACATTATACATTAGGCGAGATTGGAAAATTCCATTGAGAGAATTTTGCTTTTAGAACCTTGCTTTTTTATGATTTTGTACGTGATGAAGCAACGATGCAATACTCCAGCTCTGATGAAACTCAGAAATTGGATTCCCTCCACAATCATAAGCTTATATGTTGTTTAAGGTGGAAATTATTCTTTTTTTGGTACAGTTGGACACATGAATGAATGGGTGGTACAGTCCATGTGAAAGATGGTCTATTTCTCCCAATATCAAGTTCCTTATTAGTGCCAAATAGGAGACATCAGGGGCAGAAGTCAGTATTGAGGATGGTGTGTGTGTGTGTTCCTTATTAGGGCCAAATAGGAGACATCAGGAGCAGAAGTCAGTATTGTGGATGGTAATAAAAAGCAAGTACTGATAATAGACACTGGTTACTCAAATGGGACAAGTATCTTTCACCACCTGGGCTGTACCACCCATTCATGTGTCCAACTGTACAATAAAGTGCCTTAAATTCCTGCAAAGTATATATGCTAGAAAACAAACAGAACCAGAAGAGAGAAAATAATGGTGTTCTGTTGTTGTTGCTTGGAATAGTTTGGAGGATTCATTTGCTCCAGAATTACCAACACAAAACTTCCCCCTTAATTAAGTACAGTTGAGAATAATAATTTATAACCTTTTAGCCTTTTGTCTCCTTTCCAACTGTAATATCAATTATTTCTTAAGGGGGTGCGGGTCTAGGGGGACAGGCTGGGGGGGGGGGGGGGTCGGGAATAGAGGGACATTCCATTTTGTACACTGTTTATCTATACAAGGTGACTGAAGTGGGTTTCAAGGCAGGACATATCACAGAAGAGGAAGGAAAGAAGCACAGAAACGGGACGCACGATTTATTCCTATTATTATTATCATCATCACACCGTTTTGAAGTGAGTTACAGGACTAGACATAATACACACAGAAGAGGAAGGAAAGAAGTGCAGAAATGGGACACACGATTTATTCCTATTATTATTATTATTATTATCACACCGTTTTAGTATGTAAGCTGCATGTCAGAATAGGGAGGGAATAACACAGCATCACAATACAATAGACAATAGCTCTTCCCGTTGTACAAGCTCACTCCCTCAACAATACACAGCTGAAGTCGAACAACAAACAACACATGTGTCATTTTTTGTCGAATAGCAAACCGATTCCTTTGTGCCCGTGTGTATTTTAATTATGCATGCATGGGACTTCAACAGTTTTGTTCCCCTAACAATAATTTTCGCACTATACACGTTTTTTGTTCATTTACTACCTTCAATTTTTAACATATATATATATTTATCTGGCAGCTGCTCCAGAGTAAACACTCGTATTTTATTAATAGTTCACTCAGAACCTATAACCTTTGTATGGATGGATGTTATTGGCTTCAGCTAATTACATTCATCCTAAAAACGGTTATAGGATTTGAGTGATTCATTGATAAAATACGAGTGTTTACATTGAAGCAGCTGCCAGATAATTATTGCCACACACCACCAAATTTGGTTGCAGTCTTTTCTTGGACAACTGTACCCCCTAACGGGAGCCGCCTTTACGAGGTGGGGGCTTGTGTTTGTGTGTCTCTGAGACCTGGCGAGCTAGACTAGAGGGGGCTCCGGCCCCTGCTCTGCCCCGATTTCGGGGAGAGAGGGCTTCCCATGCTAGGAAGGTAGCTAGTGAGAGACCAGACTAAATGGTTTCCATCTTTCAGTTCTTCAACTGTCTCTCTTTTCTTTTTATTTCCTTCCTGCTTGCTGTCACACCTCTCTATCACCTTTTTCTGGCGTTATAGGACCTCCATGTTGCGGCGTCTAATATCCATCAATAATAATAATAATGTCGGTAAAAGTGTGTGTAAATATATGGGAACTACTTTACTGTACTTGTTGTGGACAAACTGGAAGGCTAATGAATCCGCAATAAATAAAAAAAAGAAAATCACAGGAAACAAACCAGTACACTCGTGATACGTAATCCCTGACCAGAGACGAATGACACACACACACACACACACACACACACACACACCTTGCATGCGAACTCAGCCTCTATAGGTGTACTGGATGGGGAAATGAGCAACTAAAGGCGATTTGAAACTTTCTGTTCCTCTCACTCTGGTCAGAAATTATGTATCACAAGTGTACACCTCATAATGCGTGGTGTAGGAGATCTGTCTGTTTTGTTGCATTAGTTTGGGGAATCAAAAGCTTTCCAATTCCTAATTATAAAACGATCTATTTTATTAGTTGTATGGCCCACAATTTTCAAACTATGCCAGGAAACAAATCACTTCCCCATAATGTGAGTAGATCTGTGTGTGTGTGAGTGTGTGTGTGTGTGTGTGTGAGTGTGTATTATTTTTTTTTTATTTTTTTTTTTGTGTATTGTTTGAAGGACTGAGAAGCGCCAACAATTCCTCATCAGAGTGTTGAGTGAAGTTTGTGTCGGCATCATGTATACGGAAGTGAATGTCATAAACACGTCATACAGTTTATGTCATCAATTTGTCAGAAGGCTCGTGTGGTGAGTGAAGTATGAGTGTCAGAAGTGTCAACACAGACTCGTTTTTGGCTCTCCATGACGGGTTGGTGTGAGGTGAGGTGATGAGATGAGGAGAGGTGATGTTATGTGGTGAGGTGATGAGATGAGGTGATGTGAGGTGAGGTGAGGTGAGGTGATGAGGTGAGGTGAAGTGAGGTGATGTGATGAAATGCGAGGTGAGATGAGGTGATGAGATGAGGAGAGGTGATGTTATGTGGTGAGGTGATGAGATGAGGTGAGGAGGTGAGGTGAGGTGAGGTGGTGTGGTTGGTAGTGATTGATTGATTGATATTAGGCGCCGCAATAGTAAGGTTATACAGCGCCAGAAAAAGGTGATAGAGAGGTAAGACAGCAGGCAGGTAGGTAATAGGGATGGTTGGTTGGTTGGTTGGTTGGTAGTGAGCAATATTTTATCAACGGGAAAATTCATCGAGTCTATTTTTTTTTTTTTTATTTTTTTTTTTTTGTAAAACTGGATACCCGTTGAACGCATATTCCAGTGTTTAGATGTTGTTTGTAAGACCCGCACCCCCCTAACCCCCCAAGCCTGTCCCCCTACTCCCGCACCCCCCTAACCCCCCAAGCCTGTCCACCTACTCCCGCACCCTCCTAACCCCCCAAGCCTGTCCCCCTACTCCCGCACCCTCCTAACCCCCCAAGCCTGTCCCCCTACTCCCGCACCCCCTAACCCCCCAAGCCTGTCCACCTACTCCCGCACCCCCCTAACCCCCCAAGCCTGTCCCCCTACTCCCGCACCCCCTAACCCCCCAAGCCTGTCCACCTACTCCCGCACCCTCTAACCCCCCAAGCCTGTCCCCCTACTCCCGCACCCCCTTAAAATGAAATGGAGTATGGTAATGGTTACGTAGCAAATGAGAACCACATCGTTCCAAAGGAGAAAAATATAGCAGAGAATTTATATTGTATCAAATATCACCAACAACACGTTTTATCTCCTAAAGTTTTTAATTGGCCTTTCATACGGTATCCATAAAAAACAAAAACAAAATTTTCTTTGATATTTTCGCTCTTACACACACACACACACACACACACACATGGGAGACACAAGCATACCGACGTAGATGGCAATGACCTTTACACAGATATGGAACAGCAAAAAAGTATAAGCAATCATGGGAATAAAATTAATACTAAGTTTATTTTTGTGTGAATGGAAGGAAGGAAGGAAGGAAGGAAGGAAGGCTGCCCCGACTCCTACAAACATTGCATGCCAGGTCAGGAGGAATCAGAAGCCTCCAATTCACTTACACGATCACAGGGTCCTTGGCAATGAAAAGAAGAATATATATATATGTATGTATATTTATAAATAAATATATAATAATAATAATAATAATAATAATAATAATAATAATAATAATAATAATAATAATAATAATAATAATAATAATAATAATAATAATAATAATAATAATAATAATAATAATAATAATAATAATAATAATAATAATAATAATAATAATAATAATAATAATAATAATAATAATAATAATAATAATAACCGTGCAAAAATGTAATGCTTGGTTTATGGAGCGAACAGACAAAAGAAAAAAAAACGTTTGTGATTTTCCCTGTATAGTGGCGGATATGGAATGTGCCTTCTGAAATTTAAAAAAACTAATAAAATAAATCAAATTGTCTCATGCCTCGGGGATATGAAGCAAGTCCAATTATTATTACACCACAGTGACGAAATTCTCCAAAGGCTCTCTAATGCCGCCGAGGGAAAAGCAAGTTCATTATTTTTATTTTTTCGCCGAATGAAACAAAAACAAATGATTAAACTCTGTACTCTTATTTGAATGATTCAGGTCTAAGTTGTGTTTATTAGTAGAGCCTGCCTCTTAATTCCTAATGACTGTACACTCGTGATACATAATTTCTGACCAGAGTGTGAGGAGCAGAAAGCTTCGAATCGCCTGGTATTGCTCATTTCCCCACCCAGTACACCTATAGAGGCTGAGTTCGAATGCAGGATGTGTGTGTGTGTGTGTGTGTGTGTGTGTGTGTACAGTCACGACCACTAATAAGTATACAGGTTTGGTTGAGGCTTTGAACAGTCCAATAATAATTCACCAACGAAGTATAATAATTCCAATGAGGATCTTAATTATTGTGCATTTATTTATTTATTGTCTATTATGTATTCGAAGCACATGCACCTGGATATATATTAGTGTTCGTTGACTGTACAGACTAAATTTAAGGACCTGTGATCTTATAATTATGAAAACTGGAGGCTTCTGATTCCTCCTGACCACGCCCTCAAACAAACTCCTCTCATATTGGTGTGTGTGTTTCGTATAGTGAAGGATTTTGTGAGGCTCAGGATTTTTTGAGGTGAAGGATTTAGTGAGGTGGTGCAGAATTTTGTTTGGTAAAGATTACGAGAGGTAGAGAATTTCGTGAGGTAAAGGATTTCGAGAGGTAAAGGATTTCGAGAGGTAGAGGATTTCGAGAGGTAAAGGATTTCGAGAGGTTATTAAAGGTGCCAGCGAGTGGCAGTCACTGGGACAGAGTGTAGCACACACACAGTTTGTATGAAACACAATTATAGCACACATCACAAGGATGATCCCCGTGATACGTGGCTCAGCGACCTCTCCACCCACCTGAGACCCGAGTCAGCTTCGGTTATGGCTGACTAAGCAGGAAGACCTCAAACAGCCGACTCACAGGGGTGGTAACCTCTGGCAACAGTGGTATTTTTAACAGTGTCCCGAGCAAGGATCGAACGCTGGGCTACGGAATTGCAGCCACAGACTTTACCACTGTGCTAGCCAGAGGCTAGAGGTAGAGGATTTCGAGAGGTAGAGAATTTCGTGAGGTAGAGGAATTCGTGAGGTAGAGGAATTCGTGAGTGTGTTCTGTCTATCTAACAATACAATCAGCTTCCTTCCCCGCAAATGGAAGGGTCCTGGAGCCGACCAGAGAGAACGGACGTCCGGGTGAATTGAATGGTCTTACCATTAACCATCTACCGTTATACCTATCTTGTGGCATAGCACGTTACACACACCAGTATATATATATATATATATATATATATATATATATATATATATATATATATATATATATATATATATATATATATATATATATATATATATATATATATATATATATATAGTCATTCAAGAGAAAAAGGAAGGCAAAACTGCTTATCCTAAAATCACCTGACAATATCTTTCTGCAATAGCTTTGTTACCAATGTACAGTCGGCGGCATAAGTCCTGTCACCGAGACAGGCAGTGTTCATGGACTCGAAAAATTAGCACGTTTTCTACACCTAATAATCTCGAGTTTATGAACATCGCGTGCCTCAATGAAGCAAGTGAGGCGACAGGACTTTTGCCGCCGACTGTACTATAATTCAGAAAAGTTTATGCGTCTTCTGTAGCCAGTTCTCCTCCACTCCCCGTCACATTGATCTGGTAACAGTGTAAACCTTACAATCCGAGTTGTTGAATGATGATTTTCTCTGACTATGAAGCCTATCTCGAAGAGAGAGGTAAGAAGCCTGGGCTAATTATAATGAAGTTCATGTTTTAATCATCTGGTCTTTTTCCATTATATTGAATGTATAGATTTCATTATATTGTTAGAATACATTTGTGTGTGATTATATTTTATTTAAGAAAGAATTAAAATAAATTTGAAAAGCTGCCTTTTTCCTTGCAGACTCTATAGGTATAGTTCGAGGGAGAATGAAACTTGAAGGGTAGCAAGTCCTGAGTAAACTTTTCTAGGACTCGAAACATGTTCGATTACATCAAGGATTCATTCATTGTTATGAAGAACATTACTGTAACACAATCGTTTGGAATAATACTCGTGCACTATATATGTAATGAAATATACACAGTTACACACTGAAGAAGCTTTATGAAGAAATATAATCAGTCTTACTAACATAATAATACATGCTAAAGAATGCATACTTCACTCGTGAGTGGAGGTCATTCTGATACAATGGTTCACTCGCAACACAGCAGGTTGTAAAATCTACACTGTTACCAGATCCAAGTGACTGGGTGAGGAGGAGAGCTGGCTGGAGAAAATGCATAAACTTTTCAGAGTGATAGTACATCGCAAGTTGATAAATGCACTTCTTTCCAGCGTCACCACACCAACATAACACAATACAACACCTTAACCAACCTTCAGTATATCGCATCATTGTAATGTCTCTTTCTCAATAGTGCTGAGGTCAGTTCATCTTGTATTTCCTTCTGCCTAGATTTTCTCCTTAAGCAATGCTATCCTACACTTCCATCATTCACATAATAGCATCACTGATTCATGAATTCTTGGTATACGTGATATATTATATAGAAGGTATTACATATCCTTATTTAATGACGTATGTAACAATAACAGGACAATGTCTGTTGATGATTTAGACATTAAGTAGTTCCCTTATCATGCGGTCTTAAGAAGCATCATTAACCTTTGTCAGACAACACCAATACTTGGTGGAGAACTCACGACTTCACCATCCAGCTCACTGAACCCCAAGTCAGAAACAGAGTCCCAATATCAAGACTCAGTCACAAAACTAACCAAAGTGTGGACCTTGTACCGTATATACAGTCGTGGTAAAAAATAAGCATCCATATAGGAGTAACTCACGTAAATAAATGTTGACTGCTTCCCTCTGTTCCTTAGCTGATAAACTTTCCAATAAATAGATTAAGTACCATCTATTAATTTAATACAATCAGCTACACACTTCTTTAAGCAATAACATCACATATGAACGTGATAAAATTAGACAGTAAATTGTTTGAGATACCCATATGTGGATGATTATTATTGACCACGACTGTACTTGTAAATTACCTGTATATAATAATGTAAAAAAGAGTATTTAATTTAAGCCATTGACACTAAACCATGTAGCACAATTAAGAAGGTATTACAGTCACAATTACTTGGGTGGGTGAACATCAAGGTGAACACATTACCAGAAACAGGAAATTAATAGACCGCCCGGAAACCGAAAAAAAAGAACTTTGAGTGATTGCCTGTCAGAGAGTCTGCTAGTACGGTATTGTACAGCCACCATCATATATCCACCCACACTTTCCTTCCATCGTAGTAAATATCTTGGTAGTAAAGAACAACAACACGTGTATGATATTGCAACACCTCATAGTAATAATTGAGGGGGTTGAGTTGACGTAAGGTGTTGTTGTATGATTATATTTTGATATGATACTGATTTTTATGCACGATGGAAGGGAAGTGTCGGTGGTTATAATATGATTGTGGCTGTACAGTTGGACACATGAATGAGTGGTACAGCCCAAGTGAAAGATGATCAATTTCTCCCAATATCAAGTTCCTTAGTGCCAAATAGGAGACATCAGGGGCAGAAGTCAGTATTGAGGATGGAAATAAAAAGCAAGTAGTTGATAATAGACACTGGTTACTCAAATCGGACAAGTATCTTTCACCACCTGGGCTGTATCATCCATTCATGTGTCCAACTGTACATACTCTATACAACCTGGGTGGAGTGGCCTCGTGGTGACAGCATGCAAACTTCATCCGTTCATTGCACATTCATCCCTTAACTCCTCACCACATCTCTACAAATTCTACCCAAAGGAGCAGCCACTATTAAACTTTTCTTTAATTTCAAACGTCCTTCTTAATTAAGTGGGCAGTACTGTATTGGTAAATCTGGAGTAATTGATTCATCCAAATTATTCCAAGCAACAGGCCACCATTATATTTGCTCATCAAGTCGTGTTCCTTGACATACTTTGGAAGAATCAAGATGATCCAATTCACCATAAGTGTATATACTATCCCCTTAAATCATACACTAACCAATATTTCCATCCAAAATTTAATCCTACTTCTTTTCTTAATTAAAATCCTTCTACTTTTCTTTCACTCGAATATCTTTGACAGAAACTTTATATAGGGCAATCCGTCCATTCCCATATTCCATCCTTACTCCGTTTTACTGTTCAAACTCTCCTATTACTCTCCATTCCTCATATCCTACACCACATCCTTCTCTCTTCCACACCAACCACACATCATCATCTCATCCATTCCTTAACCCTTTCTCCCATCCACTTCTCCACCAGTACCACCACTACCACTACCAATATATTTACCATCACTACCATCATCACCACAACTATCACCACCATCACCAATACATTCACCATCACTACTACTACTACCACTACTACCACCACTACCAATACATTCACCATCACTACCATCACCACCACTACCAACACCACCACCAATACCAATACATTCACCAACACTACCAACACCATCCCTACCATCAGCACAATCACCATCACCACCACTACCAACACCATCACCACAACATCTACAACAATCTACTCTTCCAATCCCATCCCATCCATCCATTCATTTCCTGGCCGTTCACACGAGCATCTCTTAAATTGTAGCCTCTAGGTCTAGTAGACTCTCTAGCTCTTCCTATCACCTTGGCTGCCTCACTAATCTCTATTGAATAACACATGCCCTTCCCTTACTTTGGTCAGCCTGCCACACTCTCTATAATATTATATCTGTCTACAGTTTACCCATTAACACATACCTCGCAAAATCTGTCTCTCTCTGTCTCTATGTTTTTCGACTATCTATCTGTCATTCCTTTCCTCTCTGTCTAAAGTTTATTCGAGTATCTGCCCATCTTATTTCTAGTCCATTTACTCATTTATCAATCTATTTATCAATCTATCTATAACGTACAGCCACAATCAAATATCCACCGACACTTTCCTTTCATCGTAGTAAATATCTTGGGAATAAAGAACAACACGTGTATGATTTTGCATCACCTCATAATAATAATAATTGAGGAGTATGAATTGACGTAAGATGTTGTTGTATGATTATAGTTTGATATGAAACTGATTTATTTGCACGATGGAGGGAAAGTATCGGTGGTTATTTGATTGTGGCTGTACATACCAATATATTTTCTAACCAAGTACATTACATATATATTTTTTCTCTTTTCCTTGTGTTTCGTGATAGTTATAAAATTATGCATATAGTCGATCGATACCAGATTATCAAAAGACGTTAATTAAATATTCTGATCATCTGAGAATAATTTTGAAACAAAGGAAATAACGATAAAACAATAAACCACTCAACCACTCATGAAAGACTTACTAACTAACTAACAACACACACACACACACACACACACACACAGCCAGGTTCCCTCCGATACACTACACATGTACCCTGACCCAAAGCAACCCAATAGCCCCGGTGTGTTTTAAGGTCAGCAAGTTAATTAGTTCCTCCTTTGATCACTGTGATTAAATTCCGCCGCCCGATAGTAAGCAAGTATTGGGTTACTTGTTTTCTAACCCTCCTTCACCTCTCTCTCTTTCTCTCTCTCTCTCTCTCTCTCTGGTAACCGGGTAGCATATCTCTTGTTACTAATAAAGATCTGTGTTGTGACATAGTCTGGGTACTTACTGAAGCTCTATGTATTCTCCAAACTACTCCGGGCAACAGATTCCCTGTTAGAAATACTGAAGGGTTCTGTGGCCTGGATTATATTGAAGGATTCATAGAGCTCCAGTAAGGGCCCCTATTTTTTAGCTCCGGCCTCAGCCGAGAGCTCTAGGTTTTATTGTAATTATTGATCTTGTTCTTGTTCTTCTTCTTGGGGCGACCACTTCTTAAATTGGTTCAACTGACTCACTCACTCACTCACTCACTCTCTTCCTTCCATCCATTTTCTTTTACCGACATTGAATCATTGATTATTATTATTATCATTTTTTTTTCTTCTTGGGGTGACCACTTTTTAAAAGGGGTTCAACCAATATTTAAGAGGTTCAACCGAGAGGGGGTTCAACCGAGAGGGGGTTCAACCTAGGGGTTCACCCTCAATAAAATGGGTTCATTTTCAAAATTTCCATATAACCATATGAATACGAAAATCCATAAAAAACATAATTAATATTTTTGAGACCTTTACATATGGATATTTTATTATTTCACTTGAATCATTAAGAACCGGAGCTTTTGAAGGGTTTTCCTTCGTGTTCTTGTTTTTTAACTACTTAACCTTTAACATATATATTTTCTTATTTCCTGAGTTACTGATTCCTCCAAACTAACTCTGCCTCGATACAGTTGCAGCAGTAAAGGCTGTATGTGTGTGTGTGTGTGTGTGTGTGTGTGTGTGTGTGTCCTGACGCAGTTTTTTTCCATTTCACTAACAGGTCTCCCTTAAGGCCTCTTTGACCTTTTGGGGTGAAATGTGCGTCAACCAACCCTCTTCTTGTTCCACCACCACCTCCTCTTCTTCTTCTTCTTCTTCTTTTATCAGGAACAGTCAAACCTTCCAAGTTGTTGTTGTTGTTGTTTTGTTTGAAGTTGTTGTTATTGTGTCCGAAGTTGTTGTTGTTGTTGTTTTGTTTGAAGTTGTTGTTGTTATTTATTATTTTGTTCGAATTTGTTGTTATTTTGTTGGAAGTTCTTTGTAGCCGATAGTCGCTTCATTTTCTTTATCTATAGGGTTAATGCACCAACTGTCATCTATGTAATAATAACCTTACATACATGTTTGCAGTCCATATCATGCAGTGAATATAAATTGTAGTTAGTTAAAGTACAGTACAAAAGGCCACAGGGATTCTTACACAGGCTATAATATAAGAGAGGTCATTATTATTCTGGAAGTACTGCAATGAATGTTCTACCAAGAGACGACTCAGTGATTGCTAAATAACAAACCTAATAATAATAATGTTGTATTGCAGTTACATAGTCTTACATTTTCTGTATGCTGCTGTAAACCCTTGAAAACAACTGTGTGTGTATGAATTGTTGTGGCCAATAGTACCAAGCTATGTACAGTTGCCAAAAAAGGTATTGCGACAAATCTTGTTAAAACTTTAACCCTAGTAATATCCACAACTATTTGTAGGGATCATAAACATGTATAACAGAAGGAAATATACATACATATCCTTCTATAATACATACTTATAATCCCTACAAACAACTATGGACATTAATATATTTAATGTTGTATCAATAGTTGTCGCAATACCTTTTTTGGCAACTGTACAATTTTGGGGAAATCTATCTTTAATTCCCCTACATTTACCAAAAGTCAAGAGACGTATAATAAAGAGGATGATAATTTATGTCACGTTTAAGGAATAATTAATGTAGTTTAATATATATTTTCTTACCACCACTAACTCCACCTCCATCACCACCAACACCACTACCTCCAACACCACCACCACTACCACCTATATTACCACCAACACCACCACTACCACCACCAACACCACCACTACCACCACCAACACCACCAACACCAACAACACCACCACCTCTTGCTTCATCACCTCTTTACCCCTTTTTCCACAATCCCCCATTAAAACTTTGGTAATTTCTTGTCCCTCGAAAGTCTTAACAGCAACCGACCGATCTGTACGCTTGACGAATTGTGTTTGTCTCTCGTTTAACTACCTACGTTCCAACAGGCTCTTAAAAATGTATCGGCACTCCAGCCTGCGATATCTTTCCCAACCATCACTGCTTATAGACAACGTGAAAATGAAGTTCAGAATGTTTCATGTAGTTTGGCATAATGTATCGTGCTGAAAAAAGGTACTAACAATTTTAGTGTTGTATGTATGTACAGTCGGCAGCATAAATTCGCGTCCATCTCATGTATTAATATTGCTAAAATGACCAGATAAAAGCAGTTTTTATTCCAACAACAACATACATAATTTACCATATGAGAACTATATATGTCATCTTATCATTAAAATTGTATTACATCATCACTATAGCTAATACATACGCAGGTGGAAATGAAGCGAACTTTTGCTGCCGACTGTACAGTTGGACACATGAATGGGTGGTACAGCCCAAGTGAAAAAGATGGTCTATTTCTCCCAATATAGGAGACATCAGGGGCAGAAGTCAGTATTGAGGATGGTAATAAGACATCTCAATCACCTTCTACATCATACAGCAGGGTGTTCTGTAATCCTCACATAAGTCCCACCAGTCTAGCACAAGGTTGGTAGGTGGGCTGGACGAGATAGACAACAGTAACAGCAGCATCTATTGATCTTGACATTAATTCATTAAGCCATCCCCAAGGGTTCAGCTCTTCCCCCTCACTGTCACATCTGCAGGAATATGGGGTAACTTAATCGCACTTACATCCGATTTTGAGAGAGAGAGAGAGAGAGAGAGAGAGAGAGAGAGAGAGAGAGAGAGAGAGAGAGAGAGTATATGGAGTGAATGAAGGAAGAGAGGAATAAGAATGAGAGAGAGAGAGAGAGAGAGAGAGAGAGAGAGAGAGAGAGAGAGAGAGAGAGAGAGAGAGAGAGAGAGAGAGAGAGAGAGAGAGAGAGAGAGTAAATGAAGGAAGAGAGGCATAATGAAAGGTATTAGAGAGAGAGAGAGAGAGAAAGAGAGAGAGAGAGAAAGAGAGAGAGAGAGATAGAGAGAGTAAATGAAGGAAGAGAGGCATAAGGAAAGATATTAGAATGAGAGAAGTCCATCCTAGGCCTGGCTGTAAGATTCAATATATTGGACGAGTGAGAAGACAAAAAAAAAAGTAAGAATGACTCCCCTTTCCTTAATGTGGTAATTTTTTTTGGTACAATGGAGTGCCTTGATTCCTCCAAAGTATGCTAGGAAACAGGACCAGAAGAGCAAAAATAATGGTGTTCTGTTGCTTGGAATGATTTGGAGAATTCAGTTGCTCCAAATTCACCAACACAGAACTTCCCCCTTAATCCCTTCCTCCCTTCCTCCCTCTCTCTCTTATTCCCTTGGCAGCTCGTGCGTCATATTGGATTACATTCCCCTAAAGAAGGATTACCATATTGAATAAATCAACTGACTGACTACACGAGACTATTTCGCAAAACATCTCAGAGCTCCCATGCACTTATACTATACTTGCTGCTCTGTTTGTACTGCTTACTACGTCAAAGTATTTCACTGAAGGCTTATACTGTATATATTTCAAGAGAGACGACACGACGACCTTCCTCCTTTTGAAGTATGAGTTGTGTATACGAGTATGTCATGATTTTTAAAACATTGATGGGTATTATTATTAGTTCTTGTTATGGATGAACGTTTTCCAACACGACATATTTATTCATTGGCTTACAAGTGAACTTTACTTTTATAACTTCTGGTCCAGTTGTTGTCTATACAGATGAGTTATCTATCTATATATGAGTTATTCAAAAGAAACCTTACCCAGACTAACTACATATTATATCATGACATGTATATATATATATTATTCGCTGTACACTCGTGATACGTAATTTCTGACCAGAGATGAACGGCCGCCACAACACATACCCACCATTCGAGTTCAGCCTCTATATGTGTACTGAGCAATACCAGGCGATTCGAAGCTTTCTGCTCCTCACACTCTGGTCAGAAATTATGTATCACGAGTGTACTACATGTGCATTCAAGACATGAAATACAGAAATTATTAACAGTAATAGCAGATCATATTCACATCATAATTATGTTCAAAGTGTGATCTATTTTCATGAATGTAAGCTCGTATCTATTGTACCATGTTAGCAGAGACTTTGTATAGGGTTGCTACAGTAATGTGCTTTCAGTTCATCTAATGTGTGAGGGTTACTCTGATAGACCACGCCTTTCAGGTGACCCCATAGAAAGTAATCGAGAGATGTAAAGTCTGGCGATCTTGGAAGCCACATGTTTTTGGAAATGAGTCGGTCAGCGTAAAACTCCCTGAGGAATGTCATAGTTTGATGTGACGTGTGACTTGTAACGCTGTCTTACTGAAACCAACAGTAACGTTCATCCTCATTAAGAAGTATGATGAACTGTGTGACAATATCCCGGTATACATCATCATTACATTCACTGTTGTCTCAAAGAAAATTGAACCCACCACACTTACAGCAAACCATACTCCAATTGTTTGATGATGCAAAGGTTAATCATGAAATATATATGGATTTTCACTACACCACATCCTACTGTTGTGACTGTTAAGATAACCAACTAAGGTGGAACCAACCATGCTTCATCACTAAAGAAAACATTGACCAGCACGCCAACTCCATGTTCCTCAACAAATCGTCGACACACCTGCAATATTGTAAACGCTTTACCAAGTTCTAGTTGTCACAGTTCTTGAACCACACGAATGCAATATGGCCACAGGTGTAATTCCTTTGTAGGAAGTTAAAGAGGCTTCTTGTTGTTATTAATGCTCACCTTCCTCTATACAGGAAGTTAAAGAGGCTTATTGTTGTTATTAATGCTCACCTTCCTCTATACAGGAAGTTAAAGAGGCTTCTTGTTGTTATTAATGCTCACCTTCCTCTATACAGAAAGTTAAAGAGGCTTCTTGTTGTTATTAATGCTCACCTTCCTCTATACAGAAAAAAGACAAAATCAAAACCACGAACGCGTCAAGTAATTAAGGGAAGATCTAAGTTGCCTTGATTCCTCCAAAGTATATATGCCAGGAAACAGGACCAGATTAACAAATATAATGGTGTCCTACATGTTGCTGAGAATAGTAGTTTGTAGGAAGCATTATCTCCCAAAATGTCAATACTTTAACCTCCCCTTCATTAAACCACACCACCACAATGACCACCAACCAGCCTCACTAAACAGAACTCCTCAGTGTTCATTAACAGACGGATTAGAGAATTACAGTAGGTGGTCAGCAACTCACACACACGACATCAGTAAACAAACACGATTGGTGAACACGACCTGATGATCAAGGAAAGCTACACCAACTTAATTAAGTCCTTTCCCCTTTCCTCTTAAACCTCCTTGAAGGGGATTCCAAAGGGACTTATAGACAGTACAGTAGATCCTTGTGTGTTGATTTGTGGTACACAGGGATGTGTAATATGTGTGTGTGTGTGTGTGTGTGTGTGTGTGTGTGTGTGTGTGTGTGTGGAGGATTCCGTTGCTCCAGATTGACCAACACAAAACTTCCCCCTTAAGACGGCAACGTGGTTTAACACAAGGCGCTCCAAAAGTAATAACGATTTAAACATTTGCTTTTATTTTAACCATAATAATTGTCTGGTACAGTTGGGGAATAATGTATATGAACACTGTTGGTGGCTTCTGGCAACATCCCTAAAAGTAAACACATCAATGAGAGAAAGTCTTTATGAATTGAAGGATGACTTTTATTTCACTGTCTGTGGATGGTCGACGTCACCCAATATTAGTTATCCTTATGTAGTAATGAATAAATGTTATCTATTCCTAACGTGTTTATCACTGATATTGTTACCAGAAGTCGTCAACGGTGTCCAGATACTTTGTTCCACAACTGTACAATAATTACGAAAAGATTAAGTGAAAATAGATTTCTTTCTTTAATTTTTCTTTTCCTCTGGCAACGTAGGGTACAGTCACGAGCACTAATAAATATACAGGTGTGCTTCGAATACCTATAGAGACAGTAAATAAATAAATGCACAATAAGATCTCCATTCGAATTACTTCTTTGGTGAAATTGAACTGTTCGAAGCATCAACAACCAAACCTGTATAACTTATTAGTGCTCATGACTAGACCTCAGTTATTTATAGTATATATATTATTATCATATATAATATCTAATATATAATGTAATGGTCTGATTCTAATGTTTTTATGAGAGGAATGTCATTGAATCTTGCCATAAAATATCCCGGTACAAATGATAGAAATGTAACTAAGAGCTATGATCATTTAAATGTGACAATAAAGTGTTAACATATTATTTTATTTGTGTTGAAATGTTGGCCAGAATAGAATGTTGCAGGCAGGTGGGGTGAAGTGAGGTCAAGTCAGGTCACATTAGTCCTGCCCTTCCTATGGTTTGTGTGTATATATACTTTATTCTAGCGATTTTTTTATTTTTCAGATGTGTGAGAGAGAGAGATTGATTGATTGATGGATATTAGGCGCCGCAACATCGAGGTCCTATAGCGCCAGAAAAAAGGTGATAGAGAGGTGTGACAGCAAGCAGGAAGGAAATAAAATGAAGAGGGACAGTTGAAGAACTGAAAGATGGGAACCATTTAGTCTGGTCTCTCACTGGCGACCTTCCTAGCATGCGAAACCCTCTCCACCCGAAACGGAGTAGAGCAGGGGCCGGAGCCCCCTCTAGTCTAGCTCGCCAGGTCTCAGAGACACACAAGCCCCCCACCACGTCAAGGCGGCTCCCGTTGGGGGGATAGAGAGAGAGAGCGTGAAAGAGAGAGAGCGTGAAAGAGAGAGAACGTGAAAGAGAGAGAGCGTGAAAGAGAGAGAGCGTGAAAGAGAGAGAGCGTGAAAGAGAGAGACCAGCGACAAAAGGAAAGGGACAAAGATGAAGGGATTAGCCAGAGGGGAAATGGAGAAGTATATAGGGGTGGCATTAAAAGGGAGAGAGAGAAAGGCAGTCAGTCAGTAAGTTGAATGGAGTATAGAAGTTGTCGGGGTAAACGTTGGTGTTTTTGTCTTATACAGCCCTCAGTGGAACACACAACTCTTTGTCTTATACAGCCCTCAGTGGAACACACAACTCTTTGTCTTATAAGCCCTCAGTGGAACACACAACTCTTTGCATCCAGCCCTTGTTTTTTTATTATTGTTGTCCTTTTATTATTGTTGTCCTTTGTGTTTCCTGTCCCTCCTTTCCTTTGTACTTGCTATCTCTCCTTTCCTTCTCTGTCCTTCCTACATGCTGTCCTTCCTTTCCTTCTCTTTCCTTCATCCTTACTGTCCCTCCCTTTCTTCTTTTCCCTTGGTGCTTGTTTTTCTTCCTTTTCCTCATTATTCGACGTTCTTGCTCTCCCTACTTTCCTTATTTTTCTGAAGCCCTTGCTGTTCTACCTTTTATTGTTTTTTCGCCTTTTACTCCTTTTCGCCTTTTCGTCCCTTTCGCCTTTTTGTCATATTTGTATCTTTCATCTTTTCGTCTATTCGTCTTTTTGGCATTTTTGCCCTTTTCATCCTTTTGCCTTTTTGGCATTTTCGTATCTCATCTTTTCATCTATTCGTCTTTTTCGTCCTTTCGCCTTTTTGTCCTTTTCGTCCTTTCCTGGGCTACGAGTACAAGATCTCTCTGGCATAGTACCGTCATTAGCAAGGCTTATTATTAATTAGGCCAGGCTGAATAGAAGACATATTTCCTTTTTCTATACTTCAGCCTCGGGACTGTAGGGTGTCAGTAGCCATTGACTCTTGTTGCGAGGCCCCGAGATTATTGAGTGTCGCACCAGAGGAGACAGTGAAGCTTAATAATTTATTCGTGTTGGTGATGTTGGTACCGTAGCTTCCTTCTCTTCTGCCCCACTAGATGACGGTGACGACCCACACCTTATTTATACACGTCACTATCAGATGGTGAACACATTACATTTGAAGGAGTGTAAGTCGTAGTAAAGGGGATATACTGTATATTTGAATGGCGGTATATAGGGTGTTACAGAATTATAACAGTTGCATGTATATATACTATGAAGAACTGGGAGTACCGATTAACTTTTATAACATTAGGCAGTTAGGCAGAATAGGAGTGCATGAGCCTGAGTTAAGACTGTTTCTGAAGGAACATACTGTAAGTCGTGGTAAGGAAGAAAGATCGAAGAAGGTAAGGTAGAGTGTAACAGAATAATAATTGACCAGTTGAGTATACAGTAGGAAAGACTGATAATACAAACTCTCTACTCTTCAATCACTCACTTACTACTTTACACTGTAGCCCAAATAAACAGAATTGACCTGTAGGGTATACAGTAGGAAAGACTGTTAATACAAACTCTCTACTCTTCAATCACTCACTTACTACCTTACACTGTAGCCCAAATAAACAGAATTGACCTGTTGGGTATACAGTAGGAAAGACTGTTAATACAAACTCTCTACTCTTCAATCACTGTCTTACTTACTACCTTCCACTGCAGCCCAAAATAATAAACATTACCAGAATCACCACCACTTTCATTCACTCACAGATGTAGTGAGTGAGTGAATGCCAGGCGACGTGTGCTTCGTTCGTTCGTTCCACCACTTGTTTCTACATTAATTCAGGAAGGGGGAAACGTTTCAATGGATGAATACCTGCTTTTACGCCGAGAGGGACTGAAGTGGAGGCGAAGTGGCAACACGCGAGCGAACAGACTAGTGTGGGAGTGGAAGGCAAATGGATATGGAGGAGAGAGGGAGAATGGGAAGAGCAAGAGGAGGAGGAGGAGGAGGGTAAAGGACATACAAGGATGACGTGAGAGGGAGGAAAACGAGGAGGGAAAGTGAGGAAGGAGAGTGAAGAGGGGGAAAACGAGGAGGGGAAGTAAAGAAAGAGAAGGAAGAAGGAAGGGAAGGAGGCAATTTTAAGTAAAATATAATAAATATGGAGGAGAGGAAAAGAAGAAGAGAATGGGAGAAGCAGGAGGAGGATAAAGGACATTGAAGGGTTGAGTGAGAGAGTGAATTAAAAAGGGAAAAGTGAGAGGGAGAATAAAGTGAAGAAGGAAAGTAATAAATAAGAAGGAAAGAAGGAGAACGAGGAAAGGGAAGGTATTAAAGACATGGAAGGATTGAGTGAGAGGCGGAATAAAGAGGGGAGGAAGTGAGGAAGTGAGGATGGAGAAATAAGAATGGGAGTGAGGGAGGAAGTGAGAAAAGTAAAGGCTAAAATCTGACAGAGTTATATATGCATAAAAATAAACAAACAAACATTCTCTGTCTCTCATTTCAACCCAAAATTGGATCATCTGTTGTGGTCATTGTCCTGGTATAGTTTGGAGGAAGTAGTAGCTCTTTACAACTTCCCAACAAGAAATAAGAGAGTCTCGTGTATGAAGGGGTGTGTTAGTTGATGACGTCTCGCTTCTGCTTTTACAGAATATCTACCATAAAGTCTTTTCCCACAACCACAACCACGTCGGATGCCAAAGGAGTATGTTAGAGAAATACAGACCTTCATTTGACCTGACTAATTAAGCAGTAGTAAAATGTAGTCAATAAGGGTCTTGTCCTTAAGGGGATAGTACAGTCGTGATACGAAATCCCTGACCAGAGACGAACGGCAGGCACTACACATACACATACACATATACCCTGCATTCGAACTCAGCCTCTATAGGTGTACTGGGTGTGGAAATGAACAATACCAGGTGATTCGAAGCTTTTTACTCCTCACACTCTGGTCAGGGATTACGTATCACGAGTGTACATGCAGTCTTGGTAAATCAGGAGCAAATGATTCCTTCAAATTATTTCAGGCAACCAGCCACCTATATTTTTGTTAATCTGGTGCTGTTTCCTGGCATACTTTGGAGGATTCAAGGCATTCCAATGTACCAAGTGTATTCTCTCCCTTTAGCTATTTTGTTAAGTGTAGGGCCATCTTTTGTGTTCAAAATCGAGGGCCACTGTTTACTCCAAACTATATTTGTCAGGAAACAGACCAGAACAATGTTTAAAGTTTTTTTTTTTTTTTTTTTTTGTACATTGGAGTGCCTTGATTCATTCCTCCAAAGTATGCTAGGAAACATGATGAGAAGAGTAAAAATAATGGTGTTCTGTTGTTGCTTGGAATAGATTGGAGGATTCAGTTGCTCCAGAATTACCAACACACAACTTCGCCCCCTTATTAATAAGTTGGAGAAATGTGTTGTAACTTTTTTAGTTTCGAGGAATTAGTAGCTGTCCAATAATTTATAATAATTATGTCGAAGAGAGGTGACCCCGTTTGTGTATAATTCAAAGTAAAGGAAAGCTATAGTGAGGTAAAGTACAGTTGGACACAGGAATGGGTGGTACAGCCCAGGTGGTGAAAGATACTTGTGTCCCATTTGAGTAACCAGTGTCTATTATCAGGTACTTGCTTTTTATTACCATCCTCAATACTGACTTCTGCCCCTGATGTCTCCTATTTGGCACTCATAAGGAACACACACACACACACACACACACACACGCACACACACACACACACCAACCTCAATACTGACTTCTGCTCCTGATGTCTCCTATTTGGCACTAATAAGGAACTTGATATTGGCAGAAATGGACCATCTTTCACTTGGGCTGTACCATCCATTCATGTGTCCAACTGTACATAATATTATAACCCATATAACCCATCCCCTTTGACCATGCAGTCTCCTCTATATACCACTTCACCCTTAACACACACACTGACCCTTTTATAAATCCCAAGCCTATCAGACCCTGGCATTGATCCCATCATACCCTCAACAAAAAAGTAAAAAAAAGTAAAGGGGATGAAGAGGTGGTAAAAGTGGTGGAGGGATGGAGAGGAATTATAGGTGGAGAAGGGGAGGAGGAAGTAGAGAGTGATATATAGAAGGAGAAGGTGATGGAGGAAGAGCAGGAAGTGGAGAGAGAGGGGGGGGGAGAAAGTAAGGTGAAGGAGGAAGAGCAGAAAGTAGAGAGAGAGAGAGAGAGAGGGAGAATGTGAAGGAGAGAGAGAGAGAGAGAGAAGGTGAATGAGTAGAGGAGGTTGGAAATCAAACAACATCAAACCTGTTAATCTTCCGTACGAGGCTGTATGTTTGGTTCTATGTTACCAATGATTCGTCAAGAACTCAAGATAATTATGTAAAGGATTAAGTCGAAAATAGACTTTTGGTACATTGGAGTGCCTTGATTCCTCCAAAGTATGCCAGGAAACAGGACCAGATTAACCAAAATACTAGTTTCCTGTTACTGGGAATAGTTTGAAAGAATCATTATCTCTAAAACTTAAATAAGAGAAAGCTCCCACAACTCACACCAGTACGGGAATCTAGGACAAGAGAGTATGAGGTAAATAAAAACGGCTCTATTATATATATACAGTTGATCTGGCACCACATCCGAACAAGCAAAAAAAAAAAAAAAAAAAAAAAAAAAAATGAATTGTGTGTTACTTTCAAAATAGTTATCCAGATGTTTTTTTTTGTTTTTTTTTCTGCATTTAGCTCGTCAATAGCAATAGAGTCGTGACTGATTATTTACCTTGCATAATTCATAATGACTTTGATTAGGCCACCTACTGTAGTAATCTACCTTTCGTTAAAGTTGAATACATTTTACTTTTTAGTCCTGAGGTGATGTGATGTGGTGCTTTGTTATGAAGAACAATAAAAGTGGTACAGTATTATAATTATTTTTTGATACATTGGAGTGCCTTGATTCCCCCAAAGTACAGTTGGCTCCACTCCCGTGTTTATCCCCTCGCGTTGCCGATGTTAGGAGGCCAGTCAGATATTCAAATCCCAATTCACAAGTTAAAATATTCGAAACATTAATATCTTTCACTTTAAGGATATGAATGTTTCAAATTTTACAACTTGTAAATCGGGATTCGAATTTCTGACTGGCCCAACATTGGCAACGACAGGGGAGAAACACGGGAGTGGAGCCAACTGTATGTATGCCATGGAGGAAACAGGACCAGGAGAGTTAAGATAAAGGTGTTCTGTTGCTTGGAAATAGTTGGATTGATTGGAGGATTCAGTTGCTCCAGATTTATTTACCAACAAAAAACTTCCCCTCCTTACTTTTGCATGTTGTTGTAACTCACTGCCACGATATTATACCAAACCCAGAGTACACTCGTGATACATGATTTTTGACCAGAGTGTGAGGAGTAGAAATTATGCTTCGAATCGCCTGATATTGCTCATTTCCCCCCACCCAGTACACCTATAGAGGCTGAGTTCGAATGCAGGGTATGTATGCGCGTGTGTGTGTGTGTGTGTGTGTGTGGTGCCTGCCGTTCGTCTCTGGTCAGGGATTACGTATCACGAGTGTATTACCCAAGTAACATTACTAAAACCAAACGTTTGGTGTTTAAAAAAAAATCGATGAACTAAAAAATATTCTACTTGTTACGAAACCTTGATGTGACTCACAGTGGTGTATACGAATTCCTGACGCCGACTGTACACACAAGAAGGAAATCAGTTTTATTGCAGCACTAGAGAGCTGCGTAAACTCCAAAACACCCTTCGAAAACGACGACCCCCCCTCAAAAAAAAAAAAAATACAAATAATTATTCAACAATAGTAAAACTAATTCCAGACAATTAATTAACACGTGGTCATTAATCTGGCAAATGATTAGTGAAAATAATTAGTAATAAATATATATTATGTTCACACCAAGAGCAGGAATTTGCTGTGCAGTAAAAAGTTACCCCCCAAAAAATATGATGATAATATAATACTAATATAATACTAATAGAATATTCACCTCCAGAATACTAATAGAATTTTCACCTCCATATTACTTTTTGTGATGCTAAGCGGAAAATACACCAAAAATATATTTATGAAGGATTGATTACTTGTCAAATATTATTTTTATACTTCATAGTTTATTTATTTTTTTATCCTGGGAAAATGTACCGGCTTCCTTATTTTGTGTTTTCTTTTTCTTTTTCGGTAAATATATAATTCATTCCAAGTTAAATAAAACCAAATATTTATTAATTAAACAACTATTATTGGTTCCAGATGCCTTGTATAACTCAGCTACATACTATAGTCTGCTCAAAACTTGTGTTCCGCTGACCTCTTATGTTTAGATAGATAGAAATAGATAGATAGATAGATAGACAGATAAGAGATAGATAGAAATAGAGACAGATAGAGATAGATAGAAAGATATAGATAGAAATAGATATAGATAGAAAGATATAGATAGAAATAGAGACAGATAGATAGAGGAAAATGGAACACAAGTTTTGAACAGACTTTAACATTAGGATCTTTCACAGCCTGAGCAGCTAAGGTTCGCCACCGTTCACTCCCAATCCATAATATAGGTATCCAGGCTGGCTTCGAATGGCCTGATTTGAGTATTGATTAATTAAACGACCTCAAACAAAATATAAAACAGGATAAGCGTTGTAATTGGTTCACTAGTACAGTCACGGTCAATAATAATCATCCACATATGGGGACCTCAAACAATTTACTG